>CM032229.1:154172500-154312500 GCA_019009955.1 Riptortus pedestris
ATTAACCTTTTAATTCACAATTTTATTTATTTATAATTGGTGAATGTAAACTAGAATTTTATTATTTAGAAATATATATATATATATATATATATATATATATATATATATATATATAATTATGACAGTTAATTATGACATAGCACCGATGAGCGTTATAGAACCTGCCTTGTAAAGATTAGATATTTTTGAGAAATTACCACTTCGTTTAAAGCTGATTATTTTTTGAAAATTTGTATAGAAATTAATCTTATTGATAATTAAATTCACTATAAATATTGTTCTATATATATTTTCCGTATAATGAGTGTTAAACGAGATATTTTGACGTTATATGTAGTTTTACGCTTTCAGTAGACACCCACTTCGACTAGTGTCATATTAATAATAAGCTGTTATATCATGAGCATCATATCATTTCACTACAAGGTTAAATACCAAATATTGTTTTCGACAAAGCTTTATTATACGAGATTCAAACAAATACGTTCTGTTGACCCCCCCCCCCCTCCCCCCACTTCTTTTGTTTTTGGATTACTAAAATCTGAGTGACTGAGGTAGAAATTATTCTGATTCATTTCAAATTACTCCACAAGCTATAGTAAATAGTTTTCTACAAAATTAATATGTTATATTCAGATATATTTCATTTATTGTTCATCTTTCAGATCTAGAATAATCCTATCTATTCAGCGCTTCAAAGTTGGCTGTCCTGTTTGTTTACAATTCATACGCTTCTTATCACCGTTTGTATTTATTCCTTAACATTCACGGTGGTGTTATCAGTATGTAGATTTATCGATTGTAAACCTTCCCGTGGGGAATCTGCTTAGCTTACGTAGCTCCTGCGTGAACGGACTTTTTCTACTATAGATAATTGGAACGGGTTATCTATAGGATACCACCTTTTTGTAGCCAGACTGAGACTAAGGATTTCAGTTAATGATTTTGTCAATCTAGTAACCAAAAACCCTTTTCCTGAAGGCTTCCTTTTAGGAAAAATCATGAATTCAGTTAAACTTAAGTAATGTTTGATGACACTCAACTTAAAAAGGTTAAACTTACAAATTTTCTGTTATCAACACGTAAGACAGCTAAAAAAGGAAATGCCTATGTTTTACCTTTAACCCAGATCCTGAATAGAAGTCTTTTTTTGCGCTTTCTAGTACTTCATTCCACCATATAAAAAAGTCCGTCACGCAGGGGCTGCGTAAACTAAGCAGATTTCCCTCGTGTAGTTTAGTAATAGATAAATCTACATACTGCTAACACCACCAAGAATAAATACAAACGGTAATAAGAAATGTTTCATCCAATTTCAATAACCTGCCGATAGAAAGCGTTAGGTTAGAAATGTATACAAACGGGTCAACCCGCCTCACACCGGAAAGAAAAACAATTACTGAAATATAACTGAATATAACATATTAATTTTATTGAGAACTATTTTTTATATCTGGTACTGTAATTAATAATGAGTCAGAATAATTGTTATCTCAATCAATCAAATTTTAGTAGTCCAAAATCTTAAGACGGGGGGGAGGGGTCACCAGGACATATTTGCATCTATCTCGTATAATAAAGGTCTCTTGAATACAATTTTTGGTATTTAAACTTCGAATAATGTGATTTATTATGTAGCAGAGTATTGTTTATGTAACATGAGTAGAAGTGGCGGTTTGCTGATGGCTGAAAACTGAAAAATGCAAATATCTCGGTTAATATTCAAGATAGTGAAGAAATGTATATAACAATATTTATAGTAAATGTAATTTGCAAAAGGATTGGTTCTATACAATTTTTCGATTCAACCTATGGTAACGGAGATATTTTGAATTTTCGAAAATCCTCCCCTCTAAACCCCCCCTTCCCCTGGCCCGATTTCAGCCGTTAACGAACTTGATCTTTCTTTTTACATAAAACGACTAAATATCGATTTTGGTAACGATTAAACAATAATTGCGACCGCTAGAGCGGTAACAGACAAATATATATATATATATACAGTTTTGAACGGACCTCATTTTCGTCATCTCCTAGGTAGGATCGATGGACATTTGAAGAAAAAAGTCGAAAATTCCGTCATGAGTACAACCTCAATAGCTGATTTCCCTTAAGGGAAATCTGCTAATATGTAAAAATTAAAAGATATGAGTTTACTCTCTAAAGCATTCTTTGCAAATCTTGGTACACTCAATTCATGGTAGGTGAAGTATATAGATGGAATGTATTTAGAGGTTGGATAAGTATTTCTGGAAGAGCAATGTCTTAAACTGATAATTTATTCAACTCTGGGCTGTTTGTAAAAGAGTAACTTACGGATTCTACCCTAAACAAAAAATAACCCAGGGGATTTAAAAGACGCTATTCTGAGAAAAATATGTTAAACATTGACGAACTAAACATGATGTATATTTATGCTGGTTAACATAAAAGAAACATTTTGCTGTAATCCCATTAGCAGTATTTCACCTCACTTCTTCTGTTTCACCCTAGCCAAGGAGAAACATGGAATATTACTTCCCCATATCTTCTCTCCATGAATGCATTACCTGATAAAATGTATAACTTCGTAAATATATGTTATATGCTCAAACATCTTATATCAGGGGAGCTAAATATTCTAAACAATTCCTTCCTTCTCAGGGGTATTTTTATTTTTGTAGTCTGCGATTGTATCAATAGGTTGACATGTGCCCTTTTAGTTGTAAGGTTTTCTTTTTGAATATCTATTTGATTTCGGAAAGTTTCCACCGATGTCTGCAATGCTGCAATTGGCCTGCTGTAAAGCCAGAGTCTCTGTTATCAGAAATCAACGTCGCTTATTCAGAGAAAGAGAGGGCTATCTTTAGTGTCTTATCAATATCAACACTGACTTAAATCTTTCCCTAGTCATGGAGAACAAGGGGCACATTTGAGTCACTTAATGGTTTTTTAATTCCATAAAGGCAAGAAAAAGGTGTGTGCTGTAAATGGGTACAATGCAGTAAGCGAGCGGGCAGTGCGTGAGTGATTTGTGAAATTGAGACAGGGAGAATTGGTTGCTGAAGATCGCCAATACTCAGGTAGGCCAGTAGCGAACATCGATGAACATTTCAAGGGCTTATTTCTGAAGACCACCAAGATTACCACTCGGGAAATAAGAGAGAGGCTGGAAGTATCGTATTCGACCTTCCATGAAAATTTGTTGCGACCTGACTTCTTTAGTCACCAGTCTGCTTGGGAGCCGAGAAATGAGGCGTGAGATTTAATGGACCGTATATCCACGTGAACATTATTGCTGAAGCGCTGTGAAAACTATTAACTTTTTTCAACGTTTTGGAAACGGGAAACGAAAAATTTATTGTATACAATAATATTGAGCAAAAACGATGGTGGGATCATTCCCGTGAGCCACCACTAACCACCTCAATCCTCGACTTAGATGCATTTGGGAATATCCGTACCCAATAAGTTATACTCTATTGCTGTTGGGATTGGAAGGGTATTGTGATCGCGAAACGAGAAATAATGTAGTCAGTTAAGCTGAGTAAAGGAAAAAACTAACCAGAACCGACCAGAGTTGGGAAATTGAAGTGCGTCGTTATCCCACGATGATTACGCCAGAGCTCACACGGTTTTGACCACCCCAAAAAAAAATGTTGGGCTTTGGCTGGGAAGTATTACCTCACCCTCCATACACCCCTCAGATTATCATTTGTTTCGTTCCCTCCAAACATCCTTTAATGGCTAGAGTTTGAAATTTCTTGAGAACTCCAAAAAAACCTGAATCCGTTCTTCGGCATCAAGTCTAGGACATTTTATGGAAATGTAATTGTGAAACTTCCCAAATGATGGAGGCTATAAAAAAAAGGTTATTATATTGTAGATGAAACGTGCTCAATAATATTCTGTACATTTTCCTTGATAATCGGTGTAAACTTTTCGAGCAACCCAATATGCTACCAGCAAGTTTATTTTAAACTTTTGAAAGAAAATTATTTTCGTATTGCGCATTCCCAACCTATTCATTATATATTGAGTTGAAACCATGAGGTACATGCTTTCTAGATGGTCCAAGTCTTTGCTCATGTGAAACTATCTACGATCGATATTGGGAGACGGAAAAAGGCCTTTGTTATTAGTGCAGTTGTAGTGGTAAGTCCTCCTACAACTCCAGTGCCTCTAACGAAGCCCCAACGTGCAACAAGTTGCTTTCTCAACGCCACTTCTCATCCCTCCTTCTTCCTACCCATGCTCTCTATTAGAGTCTTCATTTATTATCCTATTTTTTTCCCTAATTAAACAATATCCAGTGAGAGCATCTCTCGTTTTTCTTTTTAAGACCAGTACTCAGTCTGTTGTCGCATTTAGAAGTCTAGAAGTTATCATACTTTCAAATTAAGTTTCTCATTTTGAACGAACGTATGTTGTCTATTATTCACATCATCTTAAGTCGTTTTTAAATTTACATTCATTAAAGAGCAAAAACTCCGTCAAGCAAGGACTGCGTAAACTAAGCAGATTTCCCACGTGAAGTTATACAATAGATAAACCTACAAACTGCTAACGCAACACCACCTTGAATACTAAATGAATAAATACAAACGATATTACAAACCTTTCCCCTCCCGGCGGGAAGCGTCTCAAATATAAACAATCATGGTTGGCAACGACTCACCGGAAAGAAAAACAATTACTGAAACATATCAGAATATAACATAATAATTTTATAGAAAATTATGTATTATATCTAGTACTGTAAATTATAATGAATCAGAATTATTTTTATCTCAATCAATCAAATTTAAGTAGTCCAAGAATTTAATACGGGGGGGGTCACAATAACCTATTTGCATGTATCTCGTATAATAAAGCTCTCAGGAAAACAATACTAGGTATTTAATCTTCGAATAATGTGGTTTATTATATAACATAGTATTGTTTATGTAACACGAGTAAAAGTCGGGGTTTACTGAAGGCTGAAAACTGGAAAATACAAATATTTCGGTTAATATTGAAGGTAGAGACAAATGTATATAACAATATATTGTTTACATTTAATTTTCAATAAGATTTATTCTGTACACTTTTTCGATCCGACTAATAGTAACGCAGATATATCGAATTTTCAAAATTCTCCCTCTCTAAACTCCGTCATCTTCTAGGTAGGATCGATGGTCATTTGAAGAAAAAATTCGAAAATAGCGTCATGAGTACGACCTCAATAACTGATTCAGGTAAATCTGCTAAAAAACAGGGTATAGAATAGCTGGAAAGGTAGAATGCAAGTTCCTCACAGATACTTACAATATGATTGGGTAAGGTCTGGTTATCTACAAATTACGTTCCTGGGCACGTTTATGTCCAATGTATAACTACGGGCATTATTAAAACTTTACTTATTCCAACAGCACAAAATAGATGACTCTATTTGGCCAAGAAAGCCCTTATATTTTACTACACCTCAAAGATTGCATTTTGATTTTATATAAGTTTAGACAACAAGTCTACAGTTGTTGGGTTATGGGTTTTTAGAGACTTTAACTTCTCGATTATTGAAATCTCGCTGCAGTTATTTGTGAGAAAGTTAGTTGAGTTCTCCCTAATCGAGTCTTCAACGTCACGAGTACCGTTGATTACGTTGGATTAGTTGCGACGAAGGTCTTTATTATTATTCTTTTTTTTTTTACATATATTTTATTAGGTTGACAGGGGCTCAGATTAGCCATGTGAGTTAAGGAGTTGGTCTTAATTTCACTTGATTAACATAGAGTAGTGAGTTTAAATTCCTCATGGGCAATAGGAATTTATTTAGTGACGAACTCATTATATAAAATCCTTAGTCCCACCCTGGCTTGAGATGGGGGAAAACCTGTTGATAACAAGTCCCAATTAGCCATAGTAGCAATATGTGGACGTTACTAAATAATATTTAGTTTATTTTATAAATATAAATATATTCGTGTAAACTTACTATAAGGTATAATCTCTATTCTTGTGTGAACTGAAGCTTTTCTTTATTTAAGAAAGCCTTTCACGACAAGATCTCCGAAAACGAGGCAGGTTTCCCACATCCTAGAATGAGTCTAGTAATATCATCTTACCATTATTTCATATTTATAAGTCAAAATTCGATTAGTAGTAGGGGTTTATTGTAGGCTGATAAAAGAAAGTACTAACAACTATGAGGGGGTGAAGAGAAGTTAAAAACAGGAACGTAAATGTCAGATCAACTCATTTTAGAACCAAATATGTACTTCATTAAATTCTTAAGATAGATTTAAAATTTTCTTTTGAAAGTGGATTGGGGTTTATGCAAGTGCTTGTATTTAAACTATATTTTCTAATAATATAATGCATTGCATTGGATTGTTAAGTTTTTATAGCAAGTGGTATTGACGCTTTTTTATGTATCTAATTCGTTATTAATATTGCTCCTTTGTTGTTAAATTTTCTTACTCTGCTACAGGTAATAAATAACTACAAAAATATTTCAGATGAGTAATATTTTTTATAATACCGAAGAACAGCGAAATTTTAATAAAATTAGAAAAGTACTTAATAATCGTCAGAAAGACTTCATTAATCGAAAGGAATAAAATATTATTAATATTGCACCTCTGGTTTCCCTAATTCTCTGAAAAAATGGTAAAACGCTATTTCATTCATAAAAATAGCCTTTCAGATAATTACAATTTGTTTTCTAATGTTACTAAATTTAGTTGCGTTTTGTTATTTGGTTGCGTTCTTAGTTTGTTCTGTTCAAATTGTGTTGTTTAATTATTTCTGTTTTTTTTTATATTTAAGTAACGTTAATTTATGTAAGTTCATGTTAAAAATTATTTAATTTAATTGGTTTATGTCTCACATCAAATGTGATTGTCATGTTCTCTGTTTAGTATAATCAATTTATTCTTTCATGTAAACCTTGATACTTTATTTATATAATATGGAAAACATTCCTTAAATATCTGAGATATTCTCTTATCCGTACTTTGCCAATTAGAATATAATATAATCCCTTTTGAAACTTCGTATGTGTTGTATAGCTATTGTATTTTAATTCTATTTGTATTGCTAAATGTTTAGATGTGTTAATATGTGAGGAATATGTTGGCTGCTGCTGCAACTTAAGTAGCTCCGTGTTATCGTGGGTATGTCAACGTTTCTTCGTTGAATGCAGTCTGACAGTATGTGTTTCATCGTTAGGTGCTTGTTGCAGTATTTGCATATATTTCGTAGTATTTAAGGATCTATGTGTGGCTGATCCTGAGTCATGAAAGAACAACTTCCTCCCATCTATAGTACTCCTATTGCTCGATGGCTTCTCCTTAATTGTACTTATTGATACTGCAGAGGTGGTTGTTTACTTTCATCCATACTGATTGCCCTTTGTTTTGGATTCGGCTTCGAATATGTCTCACTATGTCTTCGTATAGTAAGTTTGTTTGTCTGTATTGAGTTTGTTGAGTAATTAGTTTTGTCTGGTGGTCTGCTGTCGTACTGAGTCCAAGGTCCTCGTGGCAGCCAATATAGGCTAATTGTATTTTGGTTTATTTGTTGTTTATAAATCACTTCTGTTTTGTTTAATAACTATTAAAATTGTCCAGAATATTTAAAAAAATCGCAAGAACCATAACTTCTAAAGACAATCATTTATACCTTTCTTGGTGTCTTCTCAATTTAGAATGTGCAGTTTATTTTGTGGCTGTGGCTAATTTTCCTGCCATGTAAACAGGCTTGGAGGCGAGGCAGTTGGCAAGGAATGTTATCGGCTATATTGTCCACCATTGAGGAAGATTGGAATGGAGAAGTCCGTGCTAGAACACGGGCCGAGCAACTACAGTTATTGGACAACTCCATCCAATATTGCCAATTTATCGGCTCGCTCTCCAAACTTCCAGCGTCCAATTTTCTCCAGCTTTTGTCTTACACAACTGTCATTCTTTAACTCTTTACTTCCAATGACATATTCCCGTCCAAGGATGCCCTTCTCCGAAATAGTTGACGGAAACTGTTAGTTGAAGTAGCGAGTAGTGTAAAGTGGTCTGACACTCTCAAATAACACACTTATTCGTATGATCGATTCACAACGATGCATGAGGCTTACACTATGATGACTGTAGATTTTTCGACTAATTAGATTCAGCAGATTTCCCTTAGCATAACATATGATACTCAATTCATGGCAGAAATCTTGGTTAGCCACACAACTGACAACAAACTTCGAGAACTTAAGCATGTACTTCCTGAATGACCTTCTTCCAAAAGCCAATTTAGAAGAGAAGAGTTAGTATTAACGAGGTCAAGAATTAGCCATTCACACTTACTTACTGGAGAAGATGATCACTGCTAACTGTACTCTTGCAATAAAACATATACTAACTGACTGTTACCTAAGGACTCACATAGACCTACCATACACTTTGACTGAATTACTTACTACATTACCGTCACCAGTACATAGACCTCCAATTACACTACTTGAAAGAAAACAACGTTTTCGAAAAAAAATAGTCTATGAAATTAATCAAAATATATGCAAAACGTCATTCACGCAGGGGGTGCGTTACCAAAACAGATTTCTCACGAATGTCAAATGTTTGATACACAACATTATTTAGTATTTAACCTTGGAATGAAGTGATTCATGATAAAACACCTTATTTTTAATGCGAGGAGTGGGGGTTTGCTTAGGGATGAAAACTAAAAATCCAAATATCTCGGTTAATATTCATGATACAGAAAATATATATAGAACAACATTTATAGAATATTGAATTTACAATAAGATTAGTTATTATACACCTTTTTGAGCAAAACTTATAATAACGGAGATATTTCGAATTTTCTAAATTCTCCCTCTTTAAATCCCTCCCTCGTACTGGTTCAATTTCAACCGTTAACGAATTGGATCTTTCTTTTTACATAAAACTATTAAATATCGAGTTTGGTAACGATATGACAAAATTTGCGGCCGCTGGAGAGGTAACTATATATATATATATATATATATATATATATATATATAGTCTGTTACCAGCTCTAGCGGTCGCAAATTTTGTAAATATATACGTATATAAAATTTTGAACGGACCTCATTTTCGTCAATTGCTAGGTAGGATCGATGGACATTTGCAGAAATTTTTCGAAATCGCGTCATAAGTACAACCTCAATACCTATTTTCCCAAAAAAGGAATCTGGTAAATATAAATATGATTATCTGATGGCAGGAGTCTCCCCCCCAATCGTCTCAGGGGGGGAATCGTCCCAGTCCAGAAATGCGATTTCTATAAAAAATAAATAAATAGATTTCCCGTAGGGGAAATCAGCTATTGAAGTCGTACTAATTACATGATTTTCTAATTTTATTTTTTTAAACGCTCATCGATTCTATCTAGATGACGACCGTTCAAAATAATATAAATATATATTTGTCTGTTATCGTTCTAGCCGTCAAGTTTTTTTTTTTTTTTGATCTTTAACAAAATTGATATATATGCATTTCATGTAGAACTAAAGATCAAGTTCATACTAGGCTGAAATATTAGTGGTGTATGAGAGGGGGAGTAGAGGGGGGAAAGTGGTTTTGGAAAAGTAGTTTAAATGCCTGCCTTATTTGAACTTACTTCTGTATATTTTCCAACGGAAGCTCCACTCTATACTTTCCAGGACGTAATTGGTTAATGCGTACGAGAAGTCAAGATCGGTTACAGGAAAAAAAAAATAAGAAGAGATCAGCGATTGGTTGAATAATAGATCGTGAGGGAGGGAGTAGGTAGAGAAATCCCGGAGCCTGACTCAAGAGGAGGAGACACGAACTGAGTTAAAGATTCAGTTCCTTTAGTAGAGAATTCACTCAACTATTCTGGATAGGTGTTGGGAACCGTTCCTTCCAGAAAGGACCTGCTTCAACTGGGCTCATTAGGCTAAAGCAGATCTGCCGAAGTCACAATCATTGCTCTCATTCTATCTTTATTACTGTAGAGGTACAGTTCTTCCTACATTAGATGCAAAAGTTTACTGTTAGCGTTATTACAGTTGTATACAACTTCTAAAACCTGATTTTGGTTTCTAAAGTAGAAATTAGTGGTCTGTATTTGTTTCTATAAGAACCTTGTATGAAATTTACTTTCAGTGTAAACATGATTAGTGATTTATTTTTGCTTCATTAGACACTAAGCAGAAGTGGTAATTTACTGAAAGCTTAAAACTATGCTTTAAGCTAAGCAGATTTCCCACGTGCGTTACGTATTTGCATTTACCTCAAAACGTAATGTTCAATGAGGACAATATTTGATATTTAGGCTTCAAATAATGTGCTTCATAATATAACACCTTATTGTCAATATGACATAAGACGGAGTGGGCGTTTACAAAAGGGCGAAAATTAAAAATGCTAATATCTCGGTTAATAATCAAGAGAGAGCAAAAACGTAAATAACAACATTTATAGAAGATTACATTTGCAATAAGATTGGTTCTGTACAGAGTTTGGCGCCATCAGCCGTAGTGTAAAGACCGGTGCTCAGATAATGTGTTTTTTGAACGGCACAGAGTGCGAATTTTGCGGAGAAACTTTGCCATTTTAAAAGTGTATAACTGAGTGTGTCAGTGCCCTTAATTCGGAAGCAGATTATCCATTATTGAAGAAAGAACAAAGGATAAAAGTTGAAGAAAGTCAGGTTAGAAATTTTAAGTTTAGAGGAAACGAGCCCTGGGCGCATGCGCCGACCCCCACTACTCACTCGTGAACTTCCTTCCTCTCCAACGGACACATCAGCTGTTTTATAACGGAACATTTAAAATACCAGCGCTATGGACAATAAACACGAAGCCACCAATCCCGTTAATGCAACTGGTGATAAAAATAAAAACAATGATAACCTGAAATATTTAAAGTACCTTGTAGTGAAAATGGCTTCAAATGAAGCCTCCTTCAACTCAGTTAGTCCATTTTTAGTCGAAAAATGGATTAGCAAATTCGGTCCAAACATCGAAGTTAATAGACATAAAAAACTCGGTACTCTCCTAATAAAATTGCCCGGATACAAAAACAGCCTATCGAATTATTAAAGAAAACTTTTTTAATGAACACAAAATTATCATTTACCCTCATAAAAGCTTAAATTTTATAAAGGGTGTCTTCAAATGTGAGGAAATAGAACATTTAGAAGATCCTGACATTTTACAAGAATTAAACCACGAAAATGTCACTTATATTCGCAGATTCATAACCAAAAACAAAAACAATTCCAAAAATTCTATGTTCGTCGCTACCTTCAACATACAATTTCTACCGGATAAAATAAAAAAAGTCCGTCACGCAGGGGCTGCGTAAACTAAGCAGATTTCCCACGTGAAGTTTTACAATAGAGAAATCTCCATACAAGAGCCCAACACTTACGGCAAAGGGCCGAACTAGGTTTTGGCGGGAAACTCAAAAATCCGTCACCGGCCCAAATTTAATAAAAATGCAAATATCTCGGTTAATATTCAAGATAGGGAATAAATGTATAGAACAATATTTATAGTAAATTTAATTTGTAATAAGATTGATTCTATACAATTTTTCGATCCGACGCATAATAACGGAGATATTTCGAATTTTCCGAAAATCCCCCCTCTAAACCCCCCCTCCCACTAGACCGATTTCAGCCATTAACGAACTTGATCTTCCTTTTTACAGAAAACGATTAAATTCCGAGTTTGGTAACGATCAAACAAAAATTGCGACCGCTAGAGCGTTAACAGACAAATATATATATATATATATATATATATATATATATATATATATATATAGATATAGATATATATATAAAATTTTGAACGGACCTCATTTTCGTCATCTCCTGGGTAGGATCGATGGACATTTGAAGAAATTTTTCGAAACTCGCGTCATGAGTACGACCTCAATAGCTGATTTCCCTTAAGGGAAATCTGCTAATAGGCTATCTCAGCGTTCCAGTGAGGTTATACATAGAGTCTCCTTTACGTTGCTTCAATTGTTGGAGCCTGAACCACTATACAAGGTTCTGCGATAAGGGAGCTAAGTGTGTAAATTGTTCGGAAGAAAAGCACGAGGGAACTTGTGAGCGGGTAAAATGCTGCCTCTGTGGACAAGGACATCCCGGCAATGATAAAAAGTGCCCTGTGTATCTAAAGGAAGCCCAAGTGTACAAAACAATGTCAACTGACCGAATTTCCTACAGGGAAGCTAGCCGAAAATGTAACAATAATAAGCAGGCATCTCCATATGCTAGCAAAGTATCTAGCCCAACTAACGTTTCAAGCTCCCCTCACCAAGCCCAGGACCACATTATCGAACTTATTTCGGCCAAGCTTCATGAGTTACTACACCCATTCCAGCAACAGATCCTGACTATGCTAAAGAACATTGAAAAAAGCCCCCAAAGCATTAGTAGTAGTCTCCAAACAGAATCGGTTTCTATAGAAGATAGCAACAAAACATCTGTTGGAACCCAAACAGAAGAAATTATACCCTCACTTAGAGAACCCGGAAACGAAGTTACAATTAAATTAAGAAGGCGAAAAGAAGATACCCACCGGAAGATCGAAAACACAAGAAAAGAACAGGCGACTGGTGATCACTGCCAACAAGCAAGGCAACAAATTGGTGATGAGTACATAGCCATAAGTAATAATGATCTTATAATTAATAATAGTCCAAAGGTTGAAAGTACATTGACCCCCTTAAATAACTCAACAAAACCGGCTAATGAAAATGGTACTAAGGTGTAATAACTTTGTTTTTTCCAAAGCCTCTGAATCAACTTTCTCTCACATGAAACCTAAATTCAAAATGTTTTCCTACAGTCGTCAATGCCTGTATAATATCTGACCGGGCAATTTTTTATCCAAATTACATAAGTAGAAAAAGATTCCATATCCGTATCTTTCACATTTCCATATCTTCACTTTTTTACTGGATTAAGCACAAAGATTCTATCAATTCAAGTTCTAAAGATACATTCAACATGTCTACACATAATAAAGTACACAGACATCCGGCTTTAAACTCTATACAAATTATCCAATTTATAAAAGATCCAAAACCAAATAAATCTTCTGTTCCTTTAGTAGTACAACCCCCGGAACCAAAAATAATGTTAAATACAGTTAATTATACGATATCCATTAACCTTGAAAAGAAAACTTCTTCTAAATACCCCTGCCCTAGCAATAGGCGTATTTGTACAATAGATTCATCCACACTATGTCTGTTAAATATCTCCATCCTAAATATATGATTTTACAATGGAACCTTAACTGACTCCAGAGGTATCTAGATGATATGAAGTTGCTAATAAAAGAGAATAACATCAAAATTGCTGCATTACATGAAACACACTTCTCCGGGCAAACCCATTTCCTTACGTGGGTTCACGGCATACAGGTTGGACTACACCCTTGGGGGCAAAGCCTCGGGAGGTGTCTGTACATTTGTTAAAGATACTATCCACAGTGAGCGTATCCCAATCCGTACCACCTTGCAAGCCGTTGCAGTGACTGTCTATGTCCCTTTTCGTATGTCTATCTGTAATATCTATCTCCCACCAAATGCTCGGATCGATTCAACGGACTTACATGACTTAATTTCGCAACTCCCTAGACCACTTATATTCCTTGGGGATTGGAATGCCCTGAGTACATCTTGGAATTCTCCAGTTTCGAATACAAGAGGTAGACTAATAGAAAATGTACTTGACTTACAAGACTTAGTTCCATTAAACGACCAAAAACCCACACACCTATGCCCGAGAACTGGCACCTATTCTAATATTGATGTCACAACATGCACTCCTAACTTATTTACTCGCTTCACATGGAGAGTGAATGAAGACCCTTTGAACAGTGACCATTTTCCTATCTTCATAAGGTTAGAAACTCCACCGGAGCCATTTGAAGGCCCTTGCTTCTACAACTGCAAAAAAGCAGATTGGAGTGAATTCAAACAATTCTTATCAGATCAATCACCTACTCTGAACATTCAATCTATTCCAGAATTCAACAGATTACTGATCGATGCTGCCGAAATATCTATCCCCAAATCAAAACCACCCACAAAACATCGCCCTGTGCCTTGGTGGAATGAAAAATGTGAACGTGCAGTGAAAGATAAACGCTCAGCTCTAAACAAATTTCAACGGTACCCAAGTAGTTTAAATCTAATAGCTTATAAAAAAGCTAAAGCTATTGCTCGACATGCTATTCTGGAGAGTAAAAAAGAATCCTGGAAAGAATTTGTGTCCACATTTAATAGGAATACTCCTCCAGATAAAATATGGTCCAGCCTACGGTGAATATTAGGAAAGAAATCTAAAATCCCTTTATCTGGGCTGAAAATCTGTGATCAAGTCATCAATGACACGAAACAAATAGCTAATACATTTGGTCAATATTTCAGGAAGATATCAAAAGCCAATAACCCTGACGTAGCTTCACAACCTATACACATCATGACATCTCATCCATATAACCATCCTATAGACGAACCGTTTTCACACAAAGAATTTCTTTATGCCCTATCCCAAACAAAAAATACTGCGCCTGGACCAGATAAAATTCCATATGACATGTTAAAGCACCTACCGAATCGGTATCAACTCAAACTCTTGGACATGATGAATACTGTCTATGACACAGGAATACTTCCAGAATGTTGGAGACAAAGTATTATAGTTCTTATCCTTAAGCCAAATAAAGATAAATCTGACGTATCAAGTTACAGACCAATCTCTCTTACGAGCTGTGTCTGCAAGCTGTTGGAAAGAATGTTAAATAAACGCCTAATGTGGTTTTTAGAATCCAAAAGCTTACTATCTGCATTTCAATGTGGTTTCAAGAAAAGCCATTCAACAACAGATCACATAGTCAGACTGGAGGACAACATCTTAAACTCACTAATAAACAAGAAATCCACATTGGCAGTGTCGTTTGATATTACTAAGGCTTTTGACACAGTTCGTCAGGACATAATCATCTCACGACTTCATGAATGTGGCATTCGAGGAAAGTGTCTTAACTTTATCAGATCATTTCTTTCGAATAGAACATTCAAAGTAAGAAACGGTAATTCCTACTCAGATCTCTTTTTACAAGAGATGGGTGTTCCACAGGGCAGCGTACTCAGCACAACCTTGTTACTTACTGCAATGGATACCATTCAAGAATACATCCCAGCAGATATCCAATACTGCCGGTATGTTGACGACATTTTAATTTTTTATTCTGATTCTTGTGTTACAAAAGCACAGGAACGAATACAGCACACAAGTACATTACTGGAACAATGGGCTGACAAGGTGGGATTGAAATTCTCCACCAACAAAACATCATCCATATTATTTACTAGGAAAAGACGAAATATACATTTCCAACTAACACTCTACAATACCCCCATTCCTCAAACAAATGTATTGAAATTTCTAGAAATACAATTTGGCCAACGATTGACATGGGTGCCCCATTTAAAGATCCTCCTCGCAAAATGTAAGAAGTCGCTACATCTTCTGAGGATTCTAAGCAATACAAAATGGGGAGCTGACAGAAAAGTAATGTTAGACATGTATCGTTGCTACACAAGATCACTTTTAGATTACGGTAGTGTAGCATATTCATCCGCCAAGTCCACAGTACTAAATATGCTTAACACTATACACAATTCAGGCTTACGACTAGCACTAGGTGCATTCAGATCAAGTCCTATAGACAGTCTAGAGGTAGAAGCTGTAGAACCCTCTCTAGACAAAAGAAGAAAATATTTATTAGCAAAATATTTCCATAAAATAAAATCATTCCCCACGCCCTCGTGCATTGAAAATATTCTAGAGAATGAATACGAAGACCTATATGAACTGAGACCAACTCATAACCCTCCAGTAAGTTTACGCTACAAAACGTTAAAGCACAATTTAAACCTCCCAAACTATGATATTTGTCCCCAAAAACCAACTGAGGAACCCCCTTGGCTTATTAGATACACCACAGACTTAACACTCACAAAATTTAAAAAATCTAATACACTATCAAAATTCCAGTACCGAGCACACTTCAACGAATTTTTACAGGGAAAACAATAACACACTTTGTGGTTCACTGATGGGTCTAAAAACGAGAAGGGAGTTGGATCAGCTGCAGTAAGAGAGGGAAATGTAATCACGCAGACATTGCCTCCTTGTTACAGTATTCTAGGAGCCGAGCTCCAAGGTATTCTATTGGTCCTCAAGAACACCCACACATCACTAAGCAAACACGTTATCATTTGCACGGATTCCTTAGGTTCCCTTCAAATACTAAACAATATTTACACAAATCACCCAATAGCCCAAAAAATAAAACATGAGCTTACCATTCTAAATAAACACACTACATTCTACTGGTTACGAGGACACGAAAACCTAGGACTGAATGAGACTGCCGACTCTGAGGCAAAAAAAGCAGCTGGAAAACTTGATTATGAACAAATAGATGTACTGCATGAAGATATTTCAAGACAAACAAAACACCTCATCTTAGATACATGGCAAACCGACTGGACTAACACAAGTACTGACAACAAACTTCGAGCTATAAAGAACACTATTTGCATGTGGCCATCAAGTTTCAGAAAATCTAGGAGAGAAGAAGTAGTTCTCTCGAGACAGAATCGGCCACACTAAATTAACACACTCATACTTAATGACAAAGACTGACAGACCTACTTGCTCAACTTGTAACACTCCCTTGACGATAAGACATATACTGACAGAATGCCGAAAACGACAACACCAGGACTTCCCCTACGACTTACAAGAACTATTGACGGAAGGCAGCCCACACATTAACAATATATTCTCATACTTACACAAAATTGAAATATATGATAACATTTAACATCCATTAATCATCCACCAACTGTATATGTATATTTTTTTTTTTTTTTTTTTGGTACTTGTTATTATTAGTATTATTGGTAAGTTATGTGCTACTATTACTTGTTGCTAAGGTATATGTTATTATTGCTTGTTGTTTAGGTATTTATTATTGTCCCTTGTTGTTAATGTATTTGTTATTATTACTTTTTGCTAAGGAATTTGTTATTATTACTTGTTGCTAAGGTATTTGTTATTGTTACTTGCTGTTAAGGTATTTTTTGTTATTATTTGTTGTTAAGGTATTTATTATTGTTACTTGCTGTTAAGGTATGTTTTTTGTTATTGTTACCTGTTATTACTTTTGAAAGGGCAAATCACCTTCGATGTGGTGTCCATTAATAAATAAATTGAATTAAAAAAATTGGTTCTGTACAAATTTTCGACCCGACTCATAATAACGGAGATATTTGGGATTTTCAAAATCACCTTCTAAACCCTCCCCCTCCCACTCGTTCTATTTCAGCCATTAACGAACTCGATCTTTCTTTTTTACATAAAACGATTATATACCGACTTTTGTAACGTTTAAACTAAAACTGTGACCACTAGAGCGTTAACAGACACACACAGACACACACACACACACACACACACACACACACACACACATATATATATATATATATATATATTTAGATAAATATAGATACAGTTTTGAACGGACCTCATTTTCGTCATCTCCTGGCTAGGATCGATGGCCATTTGAAGAATATTTTCGAAAATCGCGTTATGAGTACAACCTCAGTAACTCATTTCCCTTGAGGGAAATCTGCTAATAAAAATAACTCCATTAATATCCAAACTAGAGAAATCTTGAATTCATTTTTTTTAAAATTTTACTTTCTTAATAACATGTAACATTTTTCAATCTGCCTGAAAATAATAGAAATAATTCCGCTACAAAATACCTTTCAATCAGTTTTATAATAACTTCGGTATTCGCTATTATCCATTTAATCCTTCACTAAATCCCCATGGTCTATTTAAATTATTAACTTACTCGAGTCATGAGTAACTTAAAACCGGAATAGTGGACGGGAGATGATGCGGAAAATCTGGTGTAAAATGGAATTTCGTTTCTCGGTAAATGTAATTTCAGCCAATCCAATCTTTTTTAGAAGGATTAAAAATTTTTCCTGGAAAAGTACGGAAAATGGTTAGTTAGTGCATAAACCGATTTAATAGCTTTCAGTAAATATACAATTTCAGGAATAAATTGCTTTAGCAACTCCCAGGCATGAGTGGGTTACAGGAATAGCAGATTAGTTGCTTTCCATGTAGATACATTTAATGAATTTTTTAAGAGCTAGGTAATATTGGTTTGTAATAACAAGAAAGTTTAAGTATCTCCCTTCTAAATATTTGCTGAAATGTCCGTCACGCAGGGGCTGCGTAAACTAAGCAGATTCCATCGTGAAGTTTAGTATTAGATACATTTTCATACTGGTGACACTTAGCACCAGTGAATATTAAGTGATTAATACAAACGGCAATGAGAACAGTTTCAGTCAATTTTAATAATCTCCCAAAGGAAAGCTTCTGAATGGTAAACGAACAGGTCAGCCAACCTCTCAGAACTGAACAGATAGGTAGAAATATTTGTCATCGGAAATTAAAAAAATTATTGAAACATATCTGAGTATAACATTTTAATTAAGTTGAAAACTATTTACTATATCTGGTACTGTAATTTATAATGAATCAGAATAATTCTCCCTCCTCGAAAATCCCTCTCCCTCTGGTCCGATTTCAGCCATTAACCAACTAGATCTTTCTTTTACATAAAATGATTAAATATCGAGTTTGGTAACGATCAAATTTATTTATTTATATATTCATAATTTATAAAATCGCGTCATGAGTACGACCTCAATAGCTGATTTCATTCGGCAAAAAAAACAAAAAAACTGGCTTTCGACGGTATGAATTAACCACCAGTTAAGAAGGTGCCTCCTCTATCTTGGAGTACATTTTGACACACGATTTACATGGCGCCACCATATCCACATTAAAATGCAGCAAGCAAACAAACGACTTGCACAAATATACCCTGTAATAAACGAAAATACGCCACTGAAACTGACTTGCGCAACACTACATTACAAAACACTTATGCTCCCTGTAGTCAGTTCACATTCAACATCTTCTAAGAAAATATCATGGCAGCCTTCCCACGTCAAGTGGACCAACTCATTATAATTTTGGTGCAAAGACTGAAGGACGGCTACGGTTGTACCGAAATATAATAATTTTGTATAATAACACTTTGTGTATAATATTTTTCTGAACACTTTCCCTTTTTGTCCCCATCTCTCCACACTCAATTAACTCCAGTCACAGTTCTGCTCTGTACTCATCGCGTCTTATTTATCCTCTAGAACGCCTTCTATATGGGAAGATGATTCTAAACCCAATAAAATAATTTCAGATTCTTGAATCAAGTATGCTGTTTCGCCACTCACCACTAATGATTCCAAATTTTCCCTCCGGGCTGAAAGCCTCTTATAGAATTATGCCAGGATAACCTTTGCTAATAATGCACTTTTCTCCGAAATCTGAGGGCTTAAAGATTTTAATCCCGGTACACCTAATGCTCTGATAACTGTAAACAGAGTTTCCTCTGCACCAATATTATTTATCCATCATAAAATTTATCATGATTCTAATGATTCAATATTGTATTTTTTTTCCCTAGCACTAATATATGTATTGTTTTATATACCGTTTCCTGGCACAATATCCAGCGATTCTGATAACCCGAATCGTCAATAAATTGAAGAAATATTTTACTTTTTTATCGAAATAAAGTGAATAATTCCGCTTCAAATTTCTTTAATCCAACAAAAACGCACTTACTATATTATCTATATTGCCACCTCCCAATCTTAACAGAACATTACTCTTACTAACATCAAATCCTCTTCGTCAATGAGATCTCCATCCATTGCATCAAATCGACCATTGTGGCAACTGACAAAAAGTGGTCTACTTCCTTCCAGGCTTAGGAAAAAAAAGTAGTTCGAGTTTGAACCTTAATCGTAGTTTTTGTTCTTTATTAGACAAATTTATAGCTAAGGTTTTGACTACCGAGAAAACAGCTATATCAATTAAATACTAATTATATTTAAAATCATAAAATATAGGAAATATATAGAAATATACTTCTATCTGCAAGTACTAAATTATTATTTACTTAACCATTTATGGTTATACGCATTGCATTTTAACTTGTTACAGACCACCTGTTAATACTAGCTAGTTAGCAGGTAGAGGCGTTACTGTTTCCTTTTCTGAATTCCTAAGGGTAGCACAAGACCTTGGTGATATTAACAAAAAAAACACACCGTCATTTTAATCTCCTTCCAGCAGTGAAATACAGAACTGCTCTAAAGAACTGTCGATTCAAAGTTAAGTAAAGTACTTTCCGATAAATTAAATATAGTGAATTCTGTGGTCGCATGAATAAATGAGTTCTACCACCACAGCTTTCAATCACCTGTTTCGAAAATGAAATGGCGAATTATATGAAAGGTTTCAAAGATGATCCATTAGACTAAAGGGGAAGATTATTTCGTAATAATATCCTCAGGGTATTTACAGGCATGGTTTTCTATAGCTTCTTCAATGGGTTTACCAAAATAACCTAATTCAAAACATTCAGATGAGTTTTAGAAATGTCAGAAGTGGTAAGGACAATGATTTCGTTCTATCCTCTTTACTGAATTGAGGCTTATGAACGCAAAGTAATCTCAAGCATTGCCGATTTCCAATGGGCTTTGATACTGTTACCATTCAGGGTTTACGATAATGATTTCACGATATCAGAATGCGTGGCGAACTCCTAATACCATAAATGAGCTTCTACGGTTCAGCTTTTTCCACGGCCATAATACCATCAAGGAAACTGCTTTACAGAGGTTTCTTCAATTTCCCAGATATTATGTTATACACGATTTCAAAGATCATAAACTGTCTCCGTTCCAAATATACTAGAATTATTCCTGCTACATTAAGCAAGTTAATTTTAACAGATTCCTGGGCAGTGCTCCATTCAAATTGGAAGTTCATGAAGAATTAAAGACCTCGGAAGCCTTTTTGGACACCAGTTTCAAAAGGGTTAATAGAATAATGAGGAAGCTCGAGAAAATCCACGTTAACTTATATTCCGTGGAAAAACGATGACGTATATGACGAAATCTCGACATTACTTACTCCACTTCTCCTTTAGTAACTTCCCAGTGTGAACAAGTCTTCCAACATAAGTTGGATGTAAAGTAACATTACAGTTAAAAGTGAAAATCGCATGAGTAGTAGTGGTGTGCAGGGGGGGGGGGTTGCTGAGATTTGACTAACAAAATGACAAGACACCGTTAGTTTTCAAGCTCTTATTCCAAGTCAAATATGATGTATTTTTGTTGTAAGATACTCACTATGTCGGATACATGGAAAAATGTGCGATATATCGCCATCAATGAACATTCCGAATTTCCAGAATCCTAAACGACAATATTAATTAACGTACTATATACAATATTATTCCAGTCCTTAAAATATATTCGTATTTTTTCAACCAGCGTGGCGGGTTTTAACAGATTTCCCTTAAGAGAAATCAGCTGTTGAGGTCGTACTCATGACGGGATTTTTGAAAAACTACTTCAAATGTTTATCGATCCTACCTAGTGACGAAAATGAGGTCCGTTCAAAACTGTATATATATATATATATATATATATATATATATATATATATATATATATATATATATATTTATTTGTCTGTTAACATTCTAGTGGTCGCAATTTTTGTTTAATCGTTACCAAACTTGGTATTTAATCGTTTGATGTAAAAAGGAAGATGAACTTCGTTAAGGGCTGAAATCGGACCAGTGGGAGGGGGGGGGGGTTTAGAGGGGGGATTATCGAAAATTCGAAATATCTCCGTTACTATACGTCGGATCGAAAAATTGTATAGAACCAATCTTATTGCAAATAATTATTGTTATATACATTTATTCTCTATCTTGAATATTAACCGAGATATTTGCATTTTTATTAAGTGTAACGGACGAGCTATGGTTACCGCCAAAAGCTAGTTCGTCCGTTTCCGTAATTGGTCGGCATTCGTATGGTGATTTCTTCATTGTATAACTTTACGTGGGAAATCACCTTAGTATAAGCAGCCCCTGCGTGACGGACTTTTACTATCTCACATGACACTTTTTCTTCAAGAAATACTTTTTATTAACATTTACCATACCATACTAAATCTATTTTTATTTTTCAGGTAGAAAATTCCGATTGGCCGAGCAGGTAAGTGAAGATTGTTTATGTACCTGAGAACATTGAATATTTTTAGTCTATAGTATAATTCATAGTTCACCCAGAAAAATACTATACACCATTCCTCCCTTCATTGCAATGTGTGAAGTGAAGAGAAAAGAAGTCGGCAAACTAGAAAAATTCCCCAATCTCAGGAATTAGGCTTAATGACGTCACCGTATGCTATATCGGTATGGATGACTCATCTGCATATTGTAGCATCTATTTATTCTTTCAAACGTACCTTATTCTATTATAAATATTGATTCCCACGGAGGATATGATTGGTTCAGTGAGAAAATTGCTTAATGTGAAATTAACATTGGTAGGAGTGTGTGCTTAAGAAAGCCCAAAAACCGCTAAAATAGACATAACTATGATAAATGCACAATACACCATTTGTAACTCACTTACCTCAGTGGGGGTTACTGACCACTGAAAATTGAAAAATTGAACACAGAAAAAAAATTGTGTAAACCATTTATACGAAATGTTCCTACGAAAGAGTATAGATTGTACTTATTTTATTAAAAAAAATTACGTTCTGGATTGCATGCATTTAATAATATGACATTCGTACAATCGTCCGCCATCACTCTCGACAGAAGCTACACCACTTTTCCCTCAGTAAGAGAAGCAGCTTCTCCTCCCAAGGAAGTAATGAGCTAACTAGGAATATTATACTTGAAGAAGAAAATGGTCAATGTTGTCACTTAAATTTGCACTGCTTTAGTAGATCTCTGGGCCATTGTCTCTTAAGGCATCGTAGAGGGGCATAAGGATGAGTGGTACAAGAAAGAGTAAAAAAGAGAATAGGAATCTTCCTATAAACATAGGAAGAAATTTTACGAGACCTTCACAACATTCAATCTATGTCGGTCTCAGGAAGTTATCCTGAGACGTTACATGATAGCCTCTTTAAAGAACTGCTTATACTTGGTGAGGAGTTTACAACCTTGGGCTTGAAATGTAGTAACAATCTTGATGTTAAAGAGGAATCCCATTTTCGTTCAGAATGTCAGAGTAAGGATCTCCATGGTCTTTACTACAGTCGCCTTTATGCCTCTGATGTAGATTTGGCTCATTCTGTTGGTACGGTGTCGTCAGGAAATCTGTTTTCAGAAACAGAAGGTATCTTTACTTCTATCCAATACCAAATGATTGCCAACAGATCGTGCAGACGACATATTCTCTACCACATCACTGTTTTAAGCAAATGTAGATTCAATAAAACTTATTAGCCCATATAGGCTGAATGTGAAATACTTTCTGGGTCCGAATAATAACAAAACCACAAGAGCATGCAAAATTTGCTATACTGTGTATTATACGAATCCGGATATTCTCATTATTGACGTGTTCAATAAGACTGCTGATATTATTGACATTGTGGTGCCCAATGATGAGAATATTCGAAAATCCTATGCCGAAAATCAAACACTATCAAGCATTAACTATT
Source organism: Riptortus pedestris (assembly GCA_019009955.1). Lineage (NCBI taxonomy): Eukaryota > Metazoa > Arthropoda > Insecta > Hemiptera > Alydidae > Riptortus > Riptortus pedestris. Next base: position 154,196,201 of record CM032229.1, read on the forward strand.
GAACTTAAAGATGTATGCAAGCTTAAATCTGCCAAGGTTACGGCTATTATCGCTAAAAAATGGTCTTGTGTCTAAAACAACACTAATAGGTACCAAAAATTTAAATCTGGTAGAAGATATTATAAAAGAAGCTTAGTAAGAGGTTATTCTGGATAATGCTAGAATTGTCCCCAAAGTTTTAAGTTTCCGTTGACATATATGTCACTATTGCATACTCCACGTCTGTGTGATTTTCCCGCGATGTGGATTTTACTCCAGTTTTTCTGAGTATAAACTTCCCAAAATAATAATAACCAGATATCTTTGATATTCCTGTACCAAATGACGAGAATGTTAAAAAAACAGAAGAAAGAAAAAAAATATTTTTGTACAATACACAGGAATTATACACAAAGTGGTACAAAATTATGATATTTTGGTACAGCCTCGGACGTAGTCGTCCTTCAGTCGTTGTACCTAAATTATAATGGGTGGCTCCACTTGACAATAGAAGGCAAGCATGATATTTTCTTGCAAGTTGTTGAATGTGAACAGAAAAAGGAGCAACCTCCAATTCCCTGTGGATTTGGCTGTACTTTGCTCTGGAAGGACTGGAGTTTCTTTTTGTGTGTTGCTGAGGCCCTGCCAGACTGGACGCAAGTCAGTTTTAGTGGTGTATTTTTCGTGTCGTATAAGTCGTGTGTGCGCTTGTTGCAAAAGTAAAAAAAAAATATGAAACGAGATAAATAGACAGTAACAAAAATCGATGTCCTTAGATACGGCTAGGCTAGTAAAAAAATTCCTGAATTCCTAATTAAGTGACTCTTTTTACCCGTTGTATAAATATTCACCCAGTTAAAAGATATACAGGAAAATGAGAATAACCCCGACCCTAAAATAATAATAATATTATTAATATAGGCGTCATTACCACTTGATTTGTTCATATAATCACTGGAAGGCGTGATTTACTATGGTATATTTATAGTTTCTGGTAATAGTCCATATGACATCTTAACGTCAGTACAATTAATGACGAGTTAGACCCAGGAAGATAAATCAGAGAGCCGTTCATATGTCGTGGGCTTGAATTCCAGGCGAAGTATGGTATTATTCTCTGGAGAATCCGCGTCCTCTAGGCCCTGCCATTCCAGGCATTCCAGCTCTGGACAAAGGCCTCATAACAGTAGAATATGTCACATTAGCTGATTTAATAACCATCATCTCTCTAGGGCCCTATACAATCAGATTGCGCTATCTTATCCCATTTCAAATCCGGGGTGGGTAGGACGTACGCATACAGAATTGTGAAGATTAGCGAACCTTCAGTCAAAAATAGGCCATTGAGGTCACAGAGTTTCTCAGAATTGTGTTTTAATCAATGTACTTTGTAATAAATAAGTGCAAAGGCAAGATTAGTTAGGATTTAAAAATGCCTACATAACAAAATAAGTAAGTTTATATTAGCTGATTCCCCCTTAAGGGAGATAGTCAGGTATTTGGGAAGTACGAAGGAGAAGAAAGGAGCCGATCGAGGAAGGACTATTGGCGCCTGTAGTCTCCTGCAGAGCCTGGATTGTTCCAGACTAAAGTGTCCAGTACGTTCGAGACAGCTTCCTTTGATGTTGCCGCTCCTCTATTATAAGCTTGTACAACTCGCCCGACAGTTTAGTTTGTTCTCAGCTGTCTTTAAGTGATCATCAGTGCGTTCAGTACAACAGTGTGGCTTAGTGCAGTGCGGTAAAGTGTTTTATGGGAAGAACTGTGTTGTGCCGTGACTCTGTAAAGAACAGTATAGTGCCGTGTTTTAGACAGTGCAATGCGTGAACTTCGCGAACTAAAAGACAGTGGAGTGTCGTGTCTTTGTGAACTTCAGTGATCGTGATTGAATTATTGGACTGTGTAATCTGAAGAACTATCAGTATACACTTGAGTAGTAATTAAGAATAATTAACCGAGTGTGTAGTGCATTGTTAAATAAATTGTGCAGTGATAAAAGCTGTGAAGCTTGTGTTGTTTAATTTTGCAATCCAAAAGAACTCTAATGAACAACGTTTATTACTGATTTTGTAATGAACGTAAATATATATATATATATATATATATATATATATATATATATATATATATATATATTATCTAGCATTGGTAATTATTTTTTGTTCGTTACCTAACTAGATATTTAATCGTTTCATGTAAAAAATAAAAAACATCGAGTTCGATATTGGCAGAAATCGGATGGGTGGAAGGGAGGGGTTTAAAGGGCGTGTTCGAAAATTAGAAATATCTCCATTACTATACCTCGAATCGAACTATTCTATAGAACCAATATTATTGCAAATTTAAAGTATTATAAATATTGTTACATACATTTATTCTTTGGGTTGAATATTAACCGAGATTTATTCATTTTTCTAAGATACATAATTTTTAATGTATAATAACAATGACACAAATATTACATTATACCCGTATCTACATATCATATGTATTACACCAGACCACCACACACATTAACACTAGAAATGTAAACACCCATACGGATGAGGACAATGACCCACTACACGATAACAATTTACCTGAACACTAGTTTAAACGCACCTCGTTTTGACAGATCTGAATGGTAAGTAAACAGATCTAATAAAACGTTAACAACCCACCACACATAACAATTTACCTGAACACTAACACAACCCGTTGACAGATCTTAGTGGTAAGTAAACAGATCTGGACTAAACGTAAACAACTAATACGGTGAACAGAGCATAAAACCCACTGACTGACGGACAACCAACTCAGTACAACTATCAACAGGCTTGAAGATGGTGCCATCGCATCGAAAGCGCTTGCCAGCGGTACTCAACCATCAGCCAGTGACGACGGTCTCCACCGAGAGGTATGACAATTAACCGAGATTTTTGCATTTTTATGTTTTCAGTCTTCAGCAAACACCTACTTCTACTCATGTCACATAAACAACTCTGTTATACAATAAACCACTTTATTCGAGGCTTAAATACCAAATATGGTTTTCAAGAAGCCCTTATTATAAGAAATACGTGCAAATATGTTCTGTTGACCCCCGGGGTTAGTTCACGACTTCGTTACTAGGGTGCGGAGCTTAAGTACTGGCGGAAGTCCAGTGAGTATATACGTCTGACTGCCTCTAGGGATGAGTGCCGATTTTGGCTGTCCAAGATCCCGGCCTCAGGTAGGCTGAACTAACCACCGACTTGTGGTTTATAATGAGTTTCGTCAGAGTACTGGAAACAACTCATTCTAGGTCTTCTTTGAGTATAGTTCGTCGAGTTGATGATAGTAAGTAAACGTTGATCACGTATCCTCCCGGAAAGCGCTCATGTGTATGTGAGCGTGTATGTAGGAAAGGGAATTTCTAAGAGAAAGTCGTTTTAAATTATTATGAACCCTTGTTATTTATATAATTCTAACACAAATGAAAACAACCTGTTAATTAGGTTTTAGCTGCGATATTACTAAGTGGAAATCCAAAATAAATAGAAGGAAAATGTAATAAACGGAGTAGAGTATACGGAGGAAGATGAAGCGAATATACGGTTCCAGGAAAATGTTTGTCTCTTTGAGAGAGCTCGAGGTAGAAGGAGCTGATTGGGGCTAACAAAGGATTTCTCCAAATAGAATCGCTAAAAGGAAAAACAAGATGAAAAGGAGATACACCTTTTATATTTATCTAAAGCTCTTTTATAAAAACTCCAACATTTGACTTCCCTTCCAATGTATTTACTATTACAATAATCATTCCCTTTTACGATTAGAGTACATCCAGCAATTTAAACACACGAATGGACGTTTCATTGAGAAAATATAATGAAATATTCTAAAGGGGACGGAATATCTGTTGTAGAGAATGTCTGAATGTTTTGGAATAACTGGGATCCCAAGCTGAGTCAAGTATGCACATAGATAGACTGCAATGTCTGATTACATTACCCAGAATAGTGGCTAGGAGCGAATTTTACTTGGCAAATTTAGGAACAATACGTTAACAGAAATTTCCGGGTCATTGATGAGGAATAAAAAATAATTTCGAAGAAATAAGCTCACTATGTACAGTTTCCATATGAATACTTGAGTCTAACTAGACATGTTTGCATGAGAAACGGTTCACTGGAAGTTGCACAAATACAGAATTGATTGCAATTACGATTTGCATTAGGAGATGTGACAGCGGCAGGAAAGAGTTCACACAGCTGTAAGTTATATCTGGTAAAACTGCATTTGATAGCCGGGATGCGGCTGGTGAAGGAGGCAAATCTGAAGGGCATTTTAATTGTAGAAGTTTATGGGGTGAAGTTAAATCCTACAAATTGAGGTACTCCAAATGTTTCTGGCTTGATTAGTCATTTAAGAGAGGTCTTGATGCAACCGAATTTGATTTCTTATGAGTATTTTTAAGCAAATTTCCCATAGGGGAAACCAGCTATAGAGGTTGTACACATGTTAGGATTTCAAAGAATTTACTAAAAAGAGGTCGGTTCGATATTTGTTATGTATGTATACATTTGACTGTTGACGCTCTACCGGTCGCAATTCAATCAGTCAGATCAAGTTTAGTAACGGCTCAAATCGGACCTATGATAGAAGGAGGAATTTTGAAAATTCGAAATATTTCCTTCATTATTATGCATCGGATCGAAAATTTGTATAGAATTAATCTTACTGCAAGTTTAATGTCCTATAAATGTTGTTATGCACGTTTTTTTTAATTACCTTAATTTTTAATCAAGATAATTGGATTTTTTTTGTTTTCAGCCTTCGGTAAACCCCCAATCCTACTCATGACATAATAACAATAAGGTGTTATATGATAAAAGACATTATTCCAAGCCTTTTATACCATGTATTGTTATCATTAAACTTTTACGTTTTGAGATAAACGCAAACTTGTGGGAAATCTGCTTAGTAAACGCACTTTTTTTTCGCAGAACGGTTAGGATAAGGAACCTCTACTTTCATGTTTCCCAGCTTCAGGTGGAGAATGTCAGTTACAGTTTAGATCCAGGAACTTGACCTATTGAAGTCACTCGAAGGATATCGACTACAAAGGCTGTTATCATAATACGATTTTAAAGAAATTCGTTAAATGTCCATCAGTCCAACCTAGGAGTGACGAAAATGAGGCTCGTTCAAAATTGTATATAAGAAGGAGGGATATTTCCCTTGTCACGAGATGATCCGAAAAATCTTACATAGCCAACCTTACCGCAAATTTAATTTTTACAATTATTGTTCCATACATTTTTTTTTACCTCAAATATTAACTCATATATTTGTATTTTTGAGTTTCAGTAAACACATTATCTCTTATTAACATTGAGCCAAATGTGCCTTATTTCAAGCTTAAATTCCAAGCATTGTTTTCATTTCAATAGTAGGAGTGAGGTTAAAGCGACGGGATATAATAAAAAATTCGGAATACCTCTATTATTATAACACGGATCGGAAAATGTCAATCCACCAGCTTTGTTGAAACTAATATTCTATGGATATTGTTTGATACATTTTTATTTTCTAACTCGATTATTATTATTTTGTATTGTTTATTTTTATTTATTTCATTTTCAGCCTTCATTTAACTGCCACGTCAACTCTGATTATTTTTTACTGTCACAATGATCATTTCTTGTCTAGCATAAAATTCAAATTCTTTTTACATAGGCTTTTCAGCACGGGAGAAATAGTCAATAGAATGAGGGATTGCGTCATCATGGTGTAGCAGGTGGGAAACATGAGTTTACACGCCATCTGTGTATCAGGATTTTGCGAAAATATGATAATAAGGAATGCTTTTTAAAGTTTAGGATATAATGAAAATATGTATTGTGTATGTATGCATTTTTTCCATACATTGATTGGCTATAGATAATCGTGGATTTATTATACATGGTTTTGATCGAAACTTGGCAGTGGATTTCCGTTAATTCTAAGTAATCTTATGATCTTCAAGGGTTTGTGGACAATGAATTTAAGTTGATATTGGAGTTTTTGAGTCTACAGTACTGGATTAAAAAGACAAAAAAAGAATTGATAAGCGCGTAACATTTAGTTTTTTTTCCACCTTTTTTCTCCCCATAGTAATCTTATGAATAGCTTTTTATTTAAACACATGTTCCATTGCCACATGGCATATGACATGTATGTATGAAACTAACGGAGATATTTCGAATTTTCAAAAATCCTCCACTCTAAATCCCCCTCCCAATGATCCGATTCTAGCCGTTGAAGAACATGATCCGTCTTTTAACGTATAACGTTTAAATACGGAGTTTGGTAACGATCGAGGGAAAATTGCGACCGCTAGAGCGTTAACAGGCTAATACACCTCTATCTTTATATATATATATATATATATATATATATATATATATATATATCTTTATATATATATAATTCTAGCGTACGTGTGTATGTCACTGAACTCCTCCTAGACGGATGCACCGATTTGATTGAATTTCTAAATACGCGTTCGGGTGACGCCCCGGATGGTTTAGCGCCGCAGATCGGCCCGGCAGGTGGAGCAGGATTGGGGGTCGTGAGGGAGGCCTGAAATTAAAAATAGCCGTATTTCGTTTCCTATTGGTTTATCGGCAAATATGCACAGGATAAGAGTTGTTTGTATTATTATTTGGAGTAACTTCTGTCATGTTCACTTTTGTCGTATAATAAAGTATAAACGAGATATACAGTAAGAAAGTAAAGTGGGGCCAACAATTTTATTGGGCCCCAACGATTGAACCGAACTGAACAAAACTCGGTATGTGAATTAGCGTTAGTTCTTCCATGGTTATAAGCTGTACTAAATTTGTTAAGTTCGAACGGGAGTGGGGGTTTACTGAAGGCCAAAAACTAAAAAACGCCGATATCTCGGTTAATATTAAAGACAGCGAAAAAAGGTACATGACGACGTTTATAGATCTTTTAATTTGCAAAAAGATTGGTTCTCTACAAAATTTCGATCAGACTCAAACTAACGGAGATATTTCGAATTTTCAAAAATCCTCCCCTCTAAATCCCCCCTCCCAATGATCCGATTCCAGCCGTTGAAGAACATGATCCGTCTTTTAACGTATAACGTTTAAATACGGAGTTTGTAACGATCGAGGGAAAATGGCGACCGCTAGAGCGTTAACAGGCTAATACACCTCTATCTTTATATCTATATACTAGCTCAGATACCCGGCTTCGCCCGGGAATTCATTTGAGGCTGAATGGTGATGGTATTTTTTAGCAGGCTTTACATTGCACAATATTTTGACATTTACCCGTCCCAGTGTTTAGGATTGATACCCGTCGTTGCCGTGGATTTCCTAATAATAGAATTATTTGTTCGATAAGACTTCAATGTCTTCGATATTTTTATATTTCCCGTCCCTTATACATGTAAATATGGTGAATTTTTATTTCAGGCCTCCCTTATAAGCCCCCTCCCGTTCGAACCTAAAAAATTTAATATAGCTTATAATCATGGAAGAATTAATGCTAATTGACATACCGAGTTTTGTTAAGTTCGGTTCAGCCGTTAGTGCCCAATAAATTTGTTGGCTCCAGCTAAAGTTTTAACGTATAACTCATTTATACTTAGGTATACGACAAAAGTGTATATAACAAAAGTTGCTCCAAATAACAAAATAAACAACTTTTGTTATGGACATATTTGCCGAAAAACGAATAGGAAACGAAATATCGCTATTTTTAATTTCAGGCTTCCCTTATAACCCCCACTCCTGCCCGTCCATAGAAATGTTGGTATCGCTTATTACAATGAAGGCCTCACTGCTAATACACATACCGAGTTTTATTTAGTTCGGTTGAGTCTTTTTTGGCAAATAATATTGTGGACTCCCGCTATAATTTTTAGCGTATAACGCATTTAAACTTCGGTATACGACAAAAGTGTATATAACAAAAGTTACTCTAAATAACAAAATAAACAACGTTTGTTATGTGCATAATTGCCGAAAATGCATTAGGAAACGAAATATTGCTATTTTTAATTTCAGCTCTCCCTTATAACCCCCACTCCTGTTTGTCTCAGAGAATATTAACATAGCCTAAAGTCTAAGTTGGGTTAGTAGTAAAATACATACCAAGTTTCATAGAATTCGGTTCAGCCGTTTATGCGTGAAAAGGTAACAAACAAACAAACAAACAAACAAATAAACAAACAAACAAACAAACAGACACCAAAGAAACAAAATGCAGTTATGGTGTCTATGACATGTGAAATGAAAAGTTATCGTGAAATTTCGTGAAAAAAATCAATGTACAGACAGAGGTTACAATTTTATATATATATAGATATATAAAATTGTAACCTCTGTCTGTACATTGATTTTTTTCGCGAAATTTCACGATAACTTTTCGTTTCACATGTCATAGACACCATATCTGCATTTTGTTTCTTTCGTGTATGTTTGTTTGTTTGTTTGTTTGTTTGTTTGTTTGTTACCTTTTCACGCATAAACGGCTGAACCGAATTTTATGAAACTTGGTATGTATATTAGTACTAACCCAACTTAGACTTTAGGCTATATTAAAATTCTCTGAGATGAACAGGAGTGGGGGTTATAGGGGAGGCCTGAAATTAAAAATAGCGATATTTCGTTTCCTATTGGTTTTTCGTCAAATATGAACATAACAAAAGTTATTTATTTTGTTATTTAAAGTAACTTTTGTTATATACACTTTTTTCATATACCGATTTATAAACGAGATATACGCTAAAACCTACAACGGAAGTGAACAATTTTATTTGGGACAAAAGACCCAACCGAAATAAATAAAACTCGGTATGTGTATTAGCACTAACGCTTTCATTATAACAAGCTACACCAACAATTCTAGGGACGGGCAGGAGTGGGGGTTATAAGGAAAGCCTGAAACTAAAAATAGCGATATTTCGTATCCTATTGGTTTTCCGGCAAATATAAACATAACAAAAGTTGTTTATTTTGTTATTTAGAGTAACTTTTGTTATATACACTTTCGTCGTATACCTAAATATAAATGAGTTATACGCTAAAAATTATAGCGGGAGTCAACAATTTTATTTGGCACAAAAGAATCAACCGAACTAAATAAAACTAGGTGCGTGTATTAGGACTAACTCCTTCATTGTAATAAGCCATACCATCATTTCTAGGGACGGGCAGGAGTGGGGGTTGTAAGGGATGCCTAAATTTAAAAATAGCAGTATTTCGTTTTCTATTCCTTTTTCGGCAAGTTGTTTATTTTGTTATTTAGATTAACTTTTGACATATTCATTTTTGTCTTTTAACAAAGTATAAACGAGATATACACTATAAACTAAAGCGGGAGTCAAATATTTCATTGGGCGCTAACGATTAAACCGAACTTAAAAAAACTTGGTATGTCAATTAGCATTAATTCTTCCATGATTATTAGCTATATTAAAATTGTTAGGTTAGAACGGGAGTGGCGGTTGTAAGGGAGTCCTGAAATAAAAATTCGCGAAATTTCGTTGTCTATTTTCGACAAACATTCATATAACAAAAGTTGTTTACTTTGATATTTAGATTAACTTTTGATTTATACATTTCTCCAGGAACCATGTGTAGACTTACATAAAAAATTAATTTTCTTATTAACAAATGCCAACAACGGGTATTAACCCTAAACACTGGGGGTAAATGTCAAAATATTGTGCAAAGTAAAGCCTTGCCAAAAAAATATTATCACCATTCAGCCTCAAATAAATTCCCGAGCGAAGCCGGGTATCTGAGCTAGTATATATATATATATATATATATATATATATATATATATATATATATAATTCTAGCGTACGTGTGTAAAGCACTGAAATCCTCCTAGACGGATGGACCGATTTGATTGAATTTCTAAATACGCGTTCGGGTGACGCCCCGGATGGTTTAGCGCCGCAGTTCGGCCCGGCAGGTGGAGCAGGTCTCCGGTCGAAGGGCGAGGTTATTGGAAATGTAATGAAATGTTAATATGTTTATCTAATGTATGTCCTTAGAATTTAAGTATGTCATCTAAATAATGATGTTTTCAGCTGCGAGAGGTTTTCACTTTCAGACATTGTTATTTATTTTCCAAATTTATTTTAATTTGATTTGAATGTTGCAATTATTTTCTTTTCTTTATTTATATTTATGTATTTGCGTTATTATTGTTGAGGGTTTTTATTTATTTCAGTTATTGGTCTACAACTGTTTGTTTTTAAGAACGTGTAGTGCGCATTCTACCAGATAATTTCAGAACTAAAACGTCTTCTTTTCCTTCTCTCATTTTTCCTTTACTTTTTGCGTAACAAGTTTTTGCGATATTTTATTTACTATTTGTTTTTTAGGCAAACGTGCATATAACAAATGTTGTTTTTTGCGTTATTAAAAGTAGATTTTTTTTAAACATAATATTATTAAATTTAATATCCTAATCGCTTGATATATAATGCAGGACAACGTCTGCCGGGTCCGCTAGTATTTAAATACATTTTTACAATATATGCTATTTAATGGGTTATTACCATATAATGAATCGTGTCTTCAGGGGCCATCCCTTTTCAAAAAAATAATAACGTTAATTTAAAAAACCAAAAAAAAAAAAAACAATGATAATTCTTTGCTAGATACTGCATTAACAAGTCCTTACTAACATGATATATTTATTAAATAAAATTATAGTTTGTACTTATAGTTTTGAAGTGCTCGCTCCCTTTTTCATTCGATGGGAAATAAACATACAATGAAATAAAAAAAATATAACAATAAAATAAAGTAAAATTAAATTAAAATTTAAATCTTTAGAGGTAATGACCGGTAAACTTTATTTTTATTAATTTTATTGATTCTGATTAACTTTTTAGATATTAGCAATGGTAGAGGGAGACATTGGCTAAACGGTCTTGGAGACAATGAAAACTAGTACCTACTTTTAATTCAATCGATTTTGGCCTGCATTTTTCATCAAATAATTCTGAGGGCGGTGTGCCCGTCTTGTTATAAGCATAACTTTTGGTTAAAATAAAATCTGGACGTACGACACGTCTATAAGACTGACAGGCAGAGGTATGCTCGTAGTTCTGAGAATGCTCTGGAACAAGTAGTTTCAGGCAATAATATTTCGGAATGAACCACGTCACCTAATGATTGCAGGCGGAGATAGGATAAACACGGCAGGTAAACTGATCCAGGCTATTATGACAAGGCGCATTGACGTGCTCTTGGGTGTTAGAAATAATGTTTGTGATGTTATATCTAATTGTGTTCTTCGAGAGCGGGGTGTTCTATAAATGTTGTAAAACGTATGATAAGCAGATTCTGTGAGCAAGTTATACGTAATGCAAGGGAACCAAAGGGGAGTTCTCCGTGAGACCAGCGCCGTATTGAATTGTAAACACTCATTTAAAAATATAGTAACCGGAACTCTCAATTTCTCTCGTAATTCAGATTAGAGGTAAACAAAATGAGGAGTATTTAATAATTTTCTCAATAATGTTTACAAGCAAGAAATATAATGTAACAAACCAGGAATATAATGTAACAAGAAAGAATATATATCAGCATGCGAGAATACAATGTAACAAGCCAGAATCGTCACATCTTTTGATCGAAGTAATAAATAGCATACTGCTTTTGAGTGGCATAACAGAATAAAACGAGTACGTAGAAATGCGCACTTTAAGATTGAAGAGAGCCTAACATCTCGTCAACATTGGCGACACAGACATGATATACCGCAGTATGAACCCAAGGAGATAAACTAGAAACTTTAATATCCGAATTTTAGGCACCTGATAAATAAGATAATTAGCATTCTCATAAATAGGCCTGAATGTCATAAATTTTCACATTCGTCATTATGAATTCTAAAACGAGGGAGAGTCTGATGTATTAAGAATCATCCTTTACAGCTCTAGCTTATGATTCTGTTTTCAAACTAAACTGCTCAAAAATGAATAGGCATATTGGCTGTTTTGTGGTAGGTATGGGGCCTAGCATATTTTTTTTTTTTTTATTATAAATATCATTAATATTAATTAGAAATTATTGTCTTTTTCCCCCATAAATATCAAATTTAACTAAGATCGATTTAATTAAAATTAATAGGATAAGAAAAAATAATCAATATCCCTATTCATTTTTGAGCAGTATATTTGTTTTCACTAACATCCCTCTCAGGTACTTGAACGGGCTATAGCTCTTGGTTTAAACGATTCTCTCTTCACAGTATAATCTTTTTATAAATTGGTAACAAAAAAATGATACCTTCAAATGCCAAAAGTCTGTTTACATCTGCCATTGACATGATTATATGCTGAATATCATAATTAAAAGGGAAATACAATATATAATCTTATACGGATAAGAGTTTATTTCAAATGGACTCAATACCATCCAACAAGTTCATTAATTTTAATTAATTAATAAATAAGTTTGCCTTAACTCGTCCCTAAACTAATTATCCACCAATGACTTGTAACATCCAGCCTCTTCATCAAGTTTGTGTATCTGGTTTTGACAGTATTCACCCTCAAGCGTTTGATCGTTTCAACCATATCTTTGTTTTAATATATCTATTTTACATTGAGAAGAAAAGTACGTTATTTATTTAAAAAGGGACTACCTCGAGCGCTTTCACTCCTCTTTCCATGGAATTATTGATAAATTACTTGAATATGTATATGTACATTCTGTCAGACATCATCTACAATACTTTATTCCAGTTGATTTCAAGGCGCACATTTAACATTTTAAATAAATAAAAATTATTGACCTTCAAAGTAAATATTACACTTCAAAAGTCCGTCACGCAGGGGCAGCGTAAACTAAGCAGATTTCCCACGTGAAGTTTTACAATAGAGAAATTTCACGAGAGCCGAGCCAGTGAAGGAAACGGCCGAACTAGCTTTTGGCGGGAAAGTAACTCTCGTCCGTTAGACGCCCCAATTTAATAAAAATGCAAATATCTCGGTTAATATTCAAGATAGAGAAAGAATGTATATGCCAATATTTATAGTAAATTTAATGTGCAATAAGATTGGTTCTGTACACTTTTTCGATCTGACGTATAGTAACGGAGATATTTCGAATTTTCGAAAATCCTCCCCTCTTAACCCCCCTCCCACTGCTCCGATTTCAGCCGTTAACGAACTTGATTTCCCTCAAGGGAAATCTGCTAATATTAATTCTGTTTTGGGGCCCGGGTTAGCCTTGCGATTTAAAGCGTTGGGTTTAATATCACATAGTAAACCTAGAGAGGCGAGTTCGATTCTCGCCTGGCCAAATAGGAATTTATTTTTGACGAATTTATTAAATAAAATCCTTAGGCTCGCCCTGGCTAGAAAAGGATGGTAACTTGTAGATAACTTGCCCCAATTAGCCGTAGTAGCATAAAGTAGACTTAAATAAATAATAATATTATCCCAAATAATAGAAAGAAAAGAAAATTGATTTTAGCCCAATACAACAAAGGCATTATACACAAATTCTTACAGAATTTGTTACAAAATTAAGATATTTTGGTACAACCTTGGACGCAATCGTCCTTCAGTCGTTGTATCTAAATTATAAAGACTGGCTCCACTTGACATGGGAAGGCAGGCATGATATTTTCTAACAAGTTGTTGAAGGTGAACTGAAATGAAAACAGCAACCTCCAATTCCCTGTGAATTTGGCTGTTCCTAACAAACCAGATAGCATTACTCCGAGATAGTTTATGCTGCAGTCCTTCGAAGTCCAAGAAATTGAGTGATAGGCAATTATAGGTTTAGGAAGATTTTGGTTCTTGAAACAACTAAGATCAAAAATCTTAGCCTGCGTTTTTCGGAGTTTAACGAGAGCTTCCACTTCTTGAACCATCTTGAAACCTGGTCGGCTGCTGTTTGGACATGGGGTATGGAAGTGTTTGGAGTTTCCTCTTGAGTCGTCTGCGAATTTTCCACCTGCGGAATATCACTGCAGTTGAGGATTTAGAGTAAAGGACTAAATATGGTTCCTTGGTGAACGCCAGCTCTAATACCCCGGTTCGTGCTGGGTGAGTTATTTATTTTCACTTGGAATGTTCTTCCTTTTAAGAAGGATACAATAACACTATAAAGGTATGCTGGAGTGTTTGTATTCCTAAGTATGTGCAGCAGTGTTTCGTGCCATAGTCAAAGGCAATTTGAGACATCCAGGAAGAGCCCCGTTCTATATTGCTTATGTTCGAATCTTTGTGTGATGACTTCCGATACTCTTTGAAGATGTTCGAAGGCAAAATGATGAGGTTTGAAGGTAAATTGATGGTGAAGGTTGAAGCTTTCTAAGTCTAACATTAACCAGGCTTTCTAGGAGCTTCCTCTTTGTGTTAAGAAGGTTTATGGGGCGGTAGCTTACAGGGTTTTCTCGGGGTTTGCTTGGTTTGTGGAAAAATATGACGAGCGTGTTTTCACTTTCCCGGAAAGTACGCTCGTTTAGGCAAGATGCTTGTGAGCAGAGCAATACACTTGCGGGGAAGCTTCTTCAAGACTGCGATGCTTATTTGATCTTCCCCAGGAGGTTTCTTGTACGGCAGTTTATGAATATGTGAAGCTATTTTTTGGGGGGATATAAAGTCAGTGTTTTGGTTAGTCAGTCCAATTTGTGTCAAGGATGATGATACGGTAAAGTCTGTTTCTGGGTCGCTATAGTTTGATGTTTGGAATTTATTTTCTAGGTAATGTGCTAGTAGTTTAGATTTGTCAGCGTCAGTTAAAGCTGTAGTGTTTCTATTAGTAAGTGAAGGTATTTCAGTAATTTGTTTGAGTTGTCATTTAGTCTCTCTCTAGGATTCTAATTAGTCAAGTATATTTTGTATTTATTGATCCTATCATTGCCTATTTCAATCCTTATTTGGCGACATTAACGATTGACCTCGCGTTTCATTTCTGGCTCCCTTATTCGTTGCCACCGCTTGAGAAGACTGTTCTTTTTATGAATACCCTCCAGAACGAGAGAGAGAGAGAGAGAGAGAGAGAGAGAGAGAGAGAGAGAGAGAGAGAGAGAGAGAGAGAGAGAGAGAGAGAGAAAATGGGAACAGATGTTGTCTCATTAATTTGCCCGAGCTGTAGTAATTAAAACAAAAAAAAAAAAAGAGGCGTGGGAAATGTTTAATGCCGAGTGGTTAAAGATCAGCCATTAAGGAACGTGTGTGTGGTGGTTTTTAATGTCGCTCACCCCCACTCCTCTACAGAGACCTGATGACGTCATCCCATGAATCCTGAATGGCCTGATATTGCCCTAACCCCTCCGTATTATCATCCCAGCCTAGAGTAATTCCCGTCCTCAATGCTCACTAATCCCAGTGTCACAAACGTTACAGCCGTCACCACACTTGCAGTAATTGCAGTGGCATCACTACATCTCAGCCTCCTGTTTCTCCAATTTACCAAATAAATATTGCATCGTACCCTACAGCTCCGAGAAGCTGAATGGGGCTAATTATATCTGAATAATTCATCTGCAATCGGCAAACATTATTAACATTCCAGCGGCCAATTCTCTCCAATTTGAATTATTCGTGCGGATATATGATTGATCACGAACTAGACGATCCCAAGAGCATTTACAGATATTCCATGGAATTTCAATTACCGGAGACCTGAATCATTGAAAGCGGAAAAGGAAAACTCTGAGGAAATGTGCAAAACCAATGGGCGTGTGAATAGTTTACTACTAAATTAAATCTTTCAGAAGGAGAGTGAGAGTGAATCAGTGTATTTGTATACGTGAAGTATGTATATATTGATGAATGAGTAAAATTCAGTCAATCAATAACACTGGTCTACAAAAATGAACTTTTTTTTCTTTCACAAGAACTAAATTAACATTTTCTAGAAGTATTTTCCATGCTGAATTCAAATATAACTTTAGTTTGAGCAGATTTCCCCTGAGGGAAATTAGCTATTGAGGTTGTACTCATGGCGCGATTTTTGAACTATTTCTTCAGATGTCCATCGATCCTACCCAGGAGATAACGAAAATGAGGACCGTTCAAAACTATATATATATTTGTATGTTAACACTCTAGCGGTCGCAATTTTTGGGTAATCGTCCCCAATCTGGGTATTTAATAATTTAAGTTTTATGTAAAAAGAAAGAACAAGTTCGCTAACGGCTAAAATTGGTAAAGTGGAGGGGGGGGTTAGAGGGAGAATTTCCAAAATTCGAAATATCTCCGCTACCATACGTCGGATCGAAAAATTGTATAGGACCAATCTTATTGCAATTTAAATTTGCTTTACATATTGTTGTTATATATATTTATTCTCTATCTTGAATATTAACCAAGATATTTGCATTTTTATTAATTGTTTCCGTATAACCAAGGAGATGAGATCGGCTTAGGTCAGTTCTATTCGTTTCCTCCGAAAGCTAGTTCGGTCTTTTCCTTAACTGATCGGCTCTCGTATAAAGATTTCTCGTATAACTTCACTTGTAAAATCTGCACAGTTTACGCAGCCCCTGCGTGACGGACTTTTTCTCCATCAGGCAGGGGTTTAGTGTGATATTCTTTTGAATGTTTATAATATTCGAAAAAAATCGATCTTACTCAAAATTATAACAACACATTCCGACTTAACTAGAAAGTGGTAGACAGTGATTTTCAGGCATATTTTGCATCTGGACCGTCTCTCTTCTTGGTCCAACAGTAGTCGGCCAGCATATTGGAACTCCACTTGTCTTGCTACTTGTATTCCATAGTAGACAATTACTGATGAAAACGCTCACCATACTCATCGCTGACAGCTCCAATATTTTCTGGGAAGAAGTCTAAGTGAGAGTCCAAGAAATGAATTTTTAAAGACATGTTGCATCCCATAGCTTTGTAAGAATGCAGAAGATCAGCCGTCACTATGTCATGGTAGTTTTCTAATTTACGGTTTCCAAGAAAATGTAAACATAAACTTTTGAAAGACTGCCAGGCTGCTTTCTCCAAGAGTATTTAACAGTCCTTCGAAATGCTCATCGCCCATTAGTGGACAGATTTGTGGTACTATAAAAATTCCTTCCTTCATTTTAGAATCACTGACTTTGAAAAAATTTGAAAACTAGATATTCTTACTTCTTTTTGGAGTACATTCCACCCTTTGAGTCTGAAAGTTAAATCTTCAGCTTGCAGTTTAGATAGATTTAAATCTCTCATCAGTTCATTAAGTTAGGTCATTAACAAACTTGATCTCTCTTTTTACTTAAAACAATAAAATACAGTTTTGTAACTATCAGACAAAAACATATTTAATAGTCAAATATTATAATATTATATATAATTTTTATTTGATTTCCCTATTATCCAACATGACTCTTATGTTTCGTGTTTCAATTCTCACGTTTTAATTTTTGTAGTTAGTTTTGGATTCTATCTTTTGTTTGTTCCTCTGCTGTGATCGATTTCTGTTTTTGTGTTCCTTTTCTGTTTTTTGTTTTCCATTTTGTTTTTGCGATCCATTCCAGTTTTTTCGTTTCATTTCTGTTTTCTGTTCCATTTTTGTTTTCTATTTCTGTTTTCCGTTCCATTTCTGTTTTCTTTGAGTGTTCAATTTCTGTTTTTTTCCATTTCGGTTTTTTGTTTTTCCAATTATGGGGTGTATTTCATTTCCGTTTTTCGTGTTCAACTTCTGTTTTGTGGTTTTATTTTCGTTTAAATTAATTTTCTTTTTTTTAAATATTATGCTGCTTATTTTTCTGAGCAACATCGCCACAGCTGCGAGGCTCCAATAAATAAATAAAATAAATATCTCCTACGTAGCTTATATTGGATGTATTGTATGTGATTGAGTTTTAGCTGGTTTTCCTTAAGGGGAGCCAACCTAAACCATATTAAAGGGGTTTTATGTCACGGTGGTAAAAGCAGTTGGAGACCACCTGTTTATAAACAATTCCATTCAAAACAGATTGAACTTCCTCAAAGGCTTTACATTTTGTATAGTTATATAACAATAAATTTTGAGTTGTAATCTTCATAAGGATAAACTCTGGACATAGGAGAACAGAACATCCATTCGGTATTATTTTATCTCATGGCAGTCGGTGTCAAATCTAATTATGCGCTCATGCCGCGGTATATGAGTGTGAGTTTATGCAACTTGAATATGTTAATATATGCATTATTAATACGTGAATATATATGAATGCAGTTATGACAATATGTTATGTAATGGTCAAATGATGTTAAATTAAGCGGAATTCATATTCAATTGACTGATTTATGAATAGCTGCCATGACGATATCAGCAGGATTGTGTGAAATTTGTATATGATGAATGGTTAATGTCGGGAAATCTATACAAGGATGGATGACAAGTATGCTAATCCAGTATAATATTTATTATAACATTCTAGCTGCTTTCAGTGATTCGAATAGCCATCTTCAAAATGGAGAGCGTGTTAGTTCGAGCAATACATTGACAATCTATGAGGTTCTATCAATTATTTCAATTTCCCATACTCAGTGGACGGAAATACGAGCCACTGAAAAAAAACAACAAAAACGTAAGCTTTAGTAACAGAACTAAAGGATTAATAGAGTTGGTAATCTCTGTGGATTACCAATTTTGCAATTAAGAGTACAATGAGTATAAATGAAGCTTTATATGCGTTTATGGATATTTATGGGCATAACGTGATATGATATGAGCAGGAGTGGGGGTTTACTGAATGTCGAATGCAAAAAAAAAAAAAAAAAAAAAAAAAAAAAAAAAAAAAAAAAGAAAAAAAGGAGCAAATATCTCAATTAATACTAAAGATAGAGAAGAATAAATGTATATAACAATATTTATAATACATTTTATTTGCAATGCAATTTTCGAAATGCTCTCCCTCTAAACCACCCCTTCCACTTGTTCGATTTCAGCCATTAACGAACTTGACCTTTAGTTTTGTTTGAAACGCTTATATATAGAGTTTGGTTACGACCCTAGTGGTCCCACCACTCTAGTAGTGGTAACAGACAAGTTTATATATACTAGCTAAGATACCGGGCTTCGCCCGGGAATTCATTTGAGGCTGAATGGTGATGGTTTTTTTTTTTTTTTTTTTTTTTTTTTTTGGCAAGGCCTCACTTTGCACAATATTTTGACATTTACCCGTCCCAGGGTTTAGGGTTTATACCCGTCGTTGCTGCGGATTTTTTAATATTAAAATTATTTTTTTAGGTTAGACTTCACTGTCCTCCATATTGTCATGTTTCCCGTCTCCTGTGCATTATCCAAAGATTTGAATTATTAAGGTCTAAATATTAACATAGATTTGAAATAAGTTTTCCAGGTGAGGTAGTTCATATTGGAAAGAATTGATGAGCACATCAATATTTCTACGCAAGTTAATTGCTTCATACATTGTTCCCCAACAAATGTATAAAGCAAATGTTACTCTAAATAACAGAGTAAACAACTTTTGTTATGTGTACGTTTGTCAAAAAACAAATAGACAACGAAATATGGTGAATTTTTATATCAGGCCTCTCTATAACCCCCACTCCCGTTTAAACCTAATAATTTTAATATTGCTTATAATTATGGAAGAATTAATGCTAATTGACGTACCGAGTTTTGTTAAGTTCGGTTCAATCGTTAGTTCCCAATAAAATTATTGGCTCCCGCTAAAGTTTTAGTGTATATCTCGTTTATACTTTGTTATAAGACAAAAGTGAATATCACAAAAGTTATTTCAAATAAAAAAAGTAGACTACTTTTGTCATGTGTATATTTGCAGAAAAACGAATAGAAAACGAAATACCGCTATTTTTAAATACAGGCCTCCCTTACAACCCCCACTTCTGCCCTTCCCTAGAAATGTTGGTATGGTTTATAATAATGAAGGCGTTAGTGCTAATACACAACCGAGTTTTATTTAGTTAAGTCTTTTGTGCCAAATAAAATTGTTTACTTCCGCTATAGGTTTTAGAGTATATCTCGTTTCTAACTCGGTATACGAAAAAAGTGTATATAACAAAAGTTACTCTAAATAACAAAGTAAACAACATTTGTTATCTTCATATTTGCCTAAAAACCAATAGGAAACGAATATCGCTATTTTTAATTTCAGGCTTCTCTTATAACCCTCACTCCTGTTCGTCTCAGAGAATATTAATATAACCATAAGTCTAAGTTGGGTTAGTAGTAATATGCATACCAAGTTTCATAAAATTCGGTTCAGCCGTTTATGCGTGTTTAGGTAACAAACAAACAAACATAAACGAAAGAAACAAATTGCAGATATGGTGTCTATGACATGTGAAACGAAAATGTATCGTGAAATTTAAAAAAAAAAAAAAAATCAATGTACAGACAGACGTTACAATTTTATATATATATATATATATATATATATATATATATATATATATATATCATCTCCTAGGTAGGATCGATGGACATTTGAGAAAATTTTTCGAAAATCGCCCTCAAGGGAAATCTGCTAAAAAGCGGAGAAATACATTTAAAGGAGGTTTTTACCAATTATTATTATTATTTTTTTTAGTTTTATTAAATTAATT
This sequence comes from Riptortus pedestris, assembly GCA_019009955.1. Classification (NCBI taxonomy): domain Eukaryota; kingdom Metazoa; phylum Arthropoda; class Insecta; order Hemiptera; family Alydidae; genus Riptortus; species Riptortus pedestris. The sequence continues at coordinate 154,216,719 of CM032229.1, forward strand.
TAATTAGTCTATTTTCACTGTCTTTTAAAGTATTTAATTTGAATATTATTAGAGATGTAAATGGTTGTGATACAAGTAGAGTAATTTATTCCAATAAATGTGTGCTCCTTCTGAAATGATTGAAAGTGACAAAATTAAACAAATCGAACCGTCCAAAGTCATTCTAAACTATTTTGTCTGATACTGTTTAATTTCTGCCATTTTCAAACAGCTTATAGTGCTATTGAGAATTTACTGTCACTTAGCACATTTTACATCTGATTGCTTAATGGCCGAATTTTAATTTGTATTCAAAAGCTTTTAAACTATCAATTAGAAATTTGTTTTAGAGTCTGCGTTACAACTATTGCCAAACTTCAATTGTTAGCCTTTGAAAAATCTAACATCATCGCAGACAAATAAATTGACTAGCATAGACTGTCAAATTATTCTTTTAAATCTTTTGACATTATTCGATGCGTTGAATGCTCTATTTTTATTTAAAATTTCGCTTTGTTCTCAGTGAAAGGAGAAACTCACTAAAAATATGTAAATTACAAAAGTATTCTGGTATTTGTAGGTTGAAGTTAAAGGCTATACGGCGACAGGTGTATTGTGTAGAGGTATAGAAAAGCCATGTGTGTGTATCGATGTTAGCTGGTAAAGTTGCGCCACTTGAATGTATGTGGGTTATAAGGGTGGGGGTGGGGGGTGTTTTCACTGCGACTTTTCCCGCGAAAATTGAGAAAGTTCCCCGTTCTAGCGGGGTTCAGGTGTATGGTAATCCCCAGCTCCGACCAGCCCGTAATTAGAAAACTTTAAGTCTCCATAACTATGTATATGTGTGTCCTTCTAAAATATACAAACATATAAACGATACTCCACACTGAATGATTTGATTTCTCTTTTTTTCCAATTGGCCGCACTGTAGGTTTATAGAAAAATGTTTTTAAGCTTGAGAACTTCCACAAAACTTTTTAATTTTTCTATAAAATCCTGCTGCGTTTTTCAGTCGTTTTTTAAGGCATACACACAACACACACTCACACATTATATAGATAGACTAGTGGACCCGACAGACGTTGTCCTGCATGATATTTCAAGCGATTATAGTATTAAATTTAATAATATTATGTTTAAAACAAAAGCTGATTTTAATAATACAAAAAACAACTTTTGTTATATACACGTTTGCATAAAAAGAAATAGAAAAGGAAATATCACGACTTTTTTATTCAGGCCTACCTTATAAGCCCCACTCCCGTTCAAACCTAAAAAATTTAATATAGCTTATAATCATGGAATAATTAATGCTAATTTACATATTTTTGTTAAATTCTATTCAATCATAAATGCTCAAAAAATTGTTGGCTCCCACTTTAATTGTTTAGTGTATATCTCGTTTATACTTCGTTATATGACAATAGTGAATATAACAAATGTTACTCTAATTAACAAAATAATCAAATTTTATGCTGAGCATATTTGCCGAAAAACCAGTAGGAAACGAAATATCTCTATTTTTAATTTTAGGCTTCCTTACAACCACCACTCTTGCTCCATCTGCCGTGCTGATTTGTGAATAAACCGTCCAGGGCGTCACCCAAACGCATACAAAAACATACAATGAAATTGGTCCAGCCGTTTAGGTGGAGTTCAGTGACATACACAAGTACAGTAGAATTATATATATAAAGATAGATAGATTTTATTGGCTAATATATAGATATTTTAGCCGAGTCTGGCCCATTGGTGATAGTAATCATCTTACTAATAATGTACAAATATATATGTGTGTGTGTGTGTGTGCTTGTGTTTATATATATATATATATATATATATATATATATATATATATATAAGAACCAGTGACATAATATTAACCTACTAGATACAATAAAATAATAAATTGTTTTTAACTAAATTAGTACTTAACTGCTAACATTCTTTATAACTTACTTAGTACTATTTAACATCATATGTATTTACTTTTATTTATTTGTTCACTGTGACGTGCTCATTGACTTCGTTGGATATCTGTATATTATCGTGTTTAATTATCAAGATAATTGTATATACTATATCGTAGCCTAGTTGCATGCTGCTGAAAGGAATAAGTAAACCGTCTTCAGTTTATGAATGTCCTCAATACGAAGAATATTTTCCAGGTACATTAAGTCATCACTTGTAGCTATAAACTTCTTCAAGTATATCTCTCTATGATAGCTGTATTCTGAGCATTGCAATAGTAAATATTTTAATCCGTCGGATATAATTCCTGGCAGCATTCACAAATGTCTCCGGATTTTATTATTTTCATTTTTTTATTGTGGTGCAGCTTCAAGTAATCGTTATTTGAAATTCTCAGGTGTCTAACTAATCTTACTTTCTTCATATTCACTTTGAATTAAAGATAATCTCCGGGTTGGGGGCTGGTATAATGACAGACACTTCTATAAAAGGGATTGTATGATGTACTATATACTCTATTGATGTCTGTGGATAATATGTGGATACAATTTTCTTTTTATTTCCGAGGAAATTTGTTTCACGCGAGATATCGCTAAAGTACTCTTGCACTTTATTTAAAATGCTATAGCTTTTATTTGTGAGACCCAATTATAATTGATGTCATAACAAACATACATTATATATATACTAGTTAAGGAACCTCTCCACTGTTTGACACACCGTGAATAATTCTAATCATGGATAACTTTAATTATAATCAAATACCATCTATAATGTGCATATTTCCTGACAAAAATCAATTCGAGCACGCATTGCTGCCTTAGTTATATAAATAACACTATATACATAATAGTGCATGTGGGTAGAAAGCAATTCCAATAGTGTCAACATTTCACAGGAAGTTAGTTAACACAATTACCAGCGTTAGTCTCCGGACTAATTCCGCTCCTGCCTCAGGGAATCAATTGTGTTTTACTTATATTAGTTATTCAAAACATTAAACGGTTCAAATTTTATAATAATTAATATACCTGGATTAAATAAATAACAGTGGTACCCTAAAAATAATTTTAATTTATATTCAAAAATCGGGGCGATTTAAACAATCATATTGAGTACATTCATATTGGCTTCAGTCATAATGACATTACCAAGTAACGTTTAATAGTTTTAAATAGTAGTAGTAGTGATAACAACAACATCAACACATCGATGTAAGAAATATAATATGTACCAGAATTATTGAGTTTGTTACCCGACAACTTCCTATATCACACGTTGTGCAAACTCAGCATGACTTTGTTTAAACAATACATTATATAAATTAAATAATTGAAATACTCTTAAAGTTTACACTTTCCTTTGAGATAAATATAGAAGTTATTTTCTAATTAAGATGAATAACAAATGGGGTGTGGAGATTTATAACCTCCCTTATCTGACCCATAATTAGAACTATCATGTAAGTCTAAAAACATAACATCATTTGTCATAGTAATATCAAATAAACTTTACTAAGTACTAATAAAATTGTTTTCCTACAAGAGCATTCATTGCATGCTTATTTTTGTCATATGACAAAAGTATATTTAACAAAATTTAATTTAAATATCAAAATAAACAGCTTTCTTTAGGTGCACCTTTGGCGAAAATCAAATAGGAGCTAATTATGGCGATTTTTCATTTCCTACCTCAGAACCCGACATCGGCTCGCCCCTAGCATTGTTAATAAAGGTTATTTTCATGGAGGAGTTGATGGTAATTCACATAACGAGTAAGTGTCTCCCGCTATAATTACATGTGTATATCACGTTTATACTTCGTTAGTTACCGCAAAAGAGTATAAAAGATATTCTTACAAAATAAACACCTTCTGGTATGTGCATGTTTGCCAAGAAACCAACAGGATAAGAAATTTTATTCATTTCAGGCCTTCCTTATGACCCCAGACAATTTTTTTTTAAAGATTAAGACCACCTACTCACTGTATTTATTTGTTTATATTTTCATTATAATCTAATATATGTTTTATACTCAGTTTGAATAAATGGGATTATTTAGCTGACATTCACTAAAATATATAAAGTAATAAATAAGGCTTTGAGATATGAATAAGCATTAAACGTCCGTCGGGCAGGGGTTGCGTAAACGAAGCTGATTTCCCAAGGACTGTTATAACATACTTTTGACCTCTTCTAACCACGAATTCTATATCAATGTAAACAAAAAAAAGTCCGTCACGCAGGGGATGCGTAAACTAAGCAGATTTCCCACGTGAAGTTTTACAATAGAGAAATACGCCTAATAACAGCTGTAGTAGGAAGGGATCTCTTAACCTATTCACGAGGGACGAATAGTTCTGGAAACGGCCACCAGAGCTCTCGGCGGAGAGTCCGGAACATGGCGGGGTTCCGTAGACCACACACACAATACAAATGCAAATATCTCGGTTAATCTTCAAGATACTGAATAAATGTGTAGAACAATATTTATAGTACATTTAATTTACAATAAGATTGATTCTATACCATTTTTCGATCCGACGCATAATATATGAGATATTTTGAATTTTCAAAAATCCCCCCTCTAAACCCCCCCTCCCACTGGTCCGATTTCAGCCATTAACGAACTTGATCTCTCTTTTTAAGTAAAACGCTTAAATATGAAGTTTGGTAACGATCAAACAAAAATTGTGACCGCTAGAGCGTTAACAGACAAATATATATATATATATATATATATATATATATATATATATATATATATATATAATTTTGAACGGACCTCATTTTCGTCATCTCCTGGGTAGGATCGATGGACATTTGAGGAAATTTTTCAAAACTCGCGTCATGAGTACGACCTCAATAGCTGATTTCCCTTAAGGGAAATCTGCTAAAATCAATGAGTAATAAGGGTGGAGTGTTATCGAGGCCAGAAAGTACGAGTAACTCGCTTGGGTTACGGAAAAATGCATAGAACAACAATTGTAGACCATCAACAGTTTAAGAAGATTGGTTCTATAGTATTTTACTGATCCGACTGATTATAACAAAGATATTTGAAAATTTCGAATCCCCTCCTCCTGTAAATCTTGCTTATTAAGCCAATTACAGCCATTAAAGACTAAGAACTTAATGCTGAAGGGTTTCACGAAACCCTTAATTAAATATTGAGTATGGTATAGATCAGATAAATATTTTTGAGACAAGAACGTAACTTGTTCTTTTGTTAGAAACGCTTCTATATCAAGTTTGGTTACGATATGACAGAAATAGACCAATAAAACCAAAATACTACTAGAGAGGTTACAGACAAGTATATGAAAATATATAATCTTGAACGGACCTCATTTCTTCATGTCCTAAATCGGTGGACATCTGAGAAAATGGTGTCATGAGTACAACCTCAATAGCTGATTTCCTTTAAGAAATATCTGATAAAACTATATTGGTTGCAATTGCAGTGAGGTCATTGTCCTCTGGAACGGCGATATATTATTCAAAAGACGTATTCTCATATATATATATATATATATATATATATATATATATATTCATTTGTTATTCATTTATCAATATTTATTTAATTTTATCGTTTAGGTTACATTATTCTATGTCGAATAGAAGAGCTATCTAATATTCATTGAGTGAGAGTGTTTAGATATAATGTCGTGTGAATCGATCGGTACTGGGATGTACCCCGAAGGGAATCGACTGCAGTATTAATACCAGTTTTATTGTTGTAACCATGGACGATGGGAATAGACAAATTACCTTCCGTATAGAGGAGCGGGACACGCAATGCCAGCCTGTACCACTCCCCTGAGCCATGGAAGACCATCTATTTATAGGCAATTATATTTTAAAGAGATTCAACTTCCTCAAAAGGATTCCCCCTATAAAGGATAACACCCCATTTTGGAAGGCAATCAAAATCGTTTCTAGGTGGTAATCATTAATTCCGAAGCGGAACTACAAGAGCTTTGCCCGATGTTCAGCGTAATCCTTAATCTTCTATCCAACACAAAAATATATATAAAATAAAATTGTTGCAAATAGTTGCTATGTTCCGCCTGGATACGCGTAAACCCTCATTACTCATTAATATGTGTATGTATATTGTTCACGTTAATTATGCTCACAAAGAAACATGACGTCAAGGCTTCGACTAGCAGCCCATCCATGCCGTTGACTAGCAGCCTACCGCTTGCTTTAGCAAGTAGAGTAAGAGAGAAAATGGCGACGAAGATATATAACCCTCTTGCTGTACTTGTGGAAACGAAGTTAATGACTGCCAAGGAGTACTGCTGAGTGTGGGCAGGAGGAGAGAGCATAGCCGGGAGAGGCAATCAATGAGCTATTTCATTTTTATAACAAATAATATGTCATGAATAAAAGGAGAACCGCTTCCAATCGTCCACTGCTCCACCACGGTGCGGCAAATTTCCCTATAGGGAAATGTTTATCGATCATACCCAGGAAATAATGAAAATGAGGTCCGTTCAAAATTATATATATATATATATATATATATATATATATATATATAGATATATATACTAGCTAAGGTGCCCGGTGATGCCCAGGAAATATTTGAAGACTTACTAATGATGGTATTTTTATAGCAAAACCAATGTGTACAATTACACTTCCCTCCACGACAATGTTTTTCCGAATTAGCTAATCCTAAAGGGTAACTTTGGGGACTAATAGAATAGAAATTTTAGTAATGAAGAATAAATGAAAATGTGTCCCTAATCAATTCCTCTCCACTTTTTGTGATTCACCATTTTTGAATAATCCACATCATAATCATGAATAGCATTTATTATAATTAAATAATATCTATAATGAACATATTTCCCGTCAAAACCAATCTGAGCACATATAGTTTAAGCATTGTTTTGTATATAAAATTATATTCGTAATAGTAAATCTCACAATCAGTGGAAATCACTTCCAGTAATGCCAGCATTTCACAGGAAATAAGTAAACTCAATTAACTGATTTAGCCTCCCGTCTACTTCCGCTCCCGCATCAACATTGATTTCCTTAAATTATTTATCTAAAATATTATTTTAATAATAATTAATTAATAATTTAATAGTGGTACCGAAAAATAATTTCGGTTTTCATTTATATTCAAAAAGCTAGGTGAGGGGAAGAGATTGTTGCCCGCCTTGCAATCTAAGTAATCTTTAAACAATCATATCGAGTTTAAACGCATATTTTCGTTTATCATAATGACATTACCATTGCTATGCTAGTACATATTTGTTTCAATAACATCAAGATATCGGAAATAAAATAATATATTACCAGAACCAAAGAGTTTCATTCCCTATAACTTCCGCTATCACCTCACTTATCCGAATCATAATAAGAACTATCTTATAAGGCTAAAAGATAACATCATTTGTCATAATATACATTTATTAAAATACCTTAAATAAGCACTAATAAAATTAATAACTCCCTCCATAGTTTTAGAGTATAATATCCCGTGTTTATTTCATTTTGCGACAAAAGTGAATGCAACAAAAGTTACTCTAAATAACGAAATAAACAACTTTTGTTATGTACATGTTTGCCAAGAAACTAATAAGAAACGAAAATCACAATTTTCTTCCCTTATAACTTCCAATCCTGTACGTACCTAGAAAGTTTAATATAATAATAATATATAGTCAGGGAGATTTTAATACTAAATTACATACGGAGTTTCGTTGAGTTTGGTTGTCTTTTATGCCCATTAAGGCAGGTCCGAAATAAAAAATAGCGGTATTTCGTTTTCTATTCGTTTTTCGGCAAATATGAACATAACAAAAGTTGTTTATTTGGTTATTTAGAGTTACTTTTTTTATATACACTTTTTGTCTTTTAACAATGTATAAACGAGATATACACTATAAACTAAAGCTGGAGTCAACTATTTTATTGGGCGCTAACGATTGAACCAAACTTAACAAAACTCGATATGTCAATTAGCATTAAATTCACCATGATTATAAGCTATATTAAAATGTTTAGGATAGAACGGGAGTGGGGGTTATAAGGGAGGCCTGAAATAAAAATTCGCGATATTTCATTGTCTATTTGTTTATCGACAAACATGCACATAACAAAAGTTATTTACTTTGTTATTTATAGTAACTTTTGTTTTATACATTTTTTTTCGGGAGCAATGTTTGAAGCAATTAATTTGCGTTGAAATATTGATACGCTCAACAATTCTTTCCAATATGAATTATAAGGGAGGCCTAAAATTAATAATAGTGATATTCGTTTCCTATTGGGGTTTGGGCAAATATGCACATAACAAAGTTGTTTATTTTGTTATTTAGAGAAAGTTGCTCAACAATTCTTTTCAATGTGAATTACCTGGTACCTCACCTGGAAAAAGTATTTCAAATCATGTTAATATTTTGTCCTTAATAATTCAAATCTATGCATAATGCACAGGAGACGGGAAATATGACAATATGGAGGACAGTAAAGTCTTACATAAAAAATTAATTTTATTATTAACAAATCTACAGCAACGACGAGTATAGACCCTTAACACTGGGATGAGTAAATGTCAAAATATTGTGCAAAGTAATATATATATATATATATATATATATAAATATATATATATCGGATACATTGGATCAATGGGAGGGGGTTAGCGGGGAGGATTTTCAAAAATTCGAAAAATTTCTTCTTCTACACGTCGGATCGAAAAATTGTAAATAACCAATCATATTTGAAAATTAAATGTACTAGAAATATTACTACTATATTCATACAATATACATTTATTCTCTATCGGATATTAGCCCAGATATTTGCATTTTCAGCAACCCCCACTCTTACTAATGTCATATTAACAATGAGCAGTTATACCATGAACCACTTCATTCCAAGGTTAAATACCAAATATCTTCTACTTTGTGAGTTATGTGCAAATACATTCTGCTGATCCATCACCCCTCCCACGTCTTATGTTCTTGAACCCCTATTTCTGGTGGAGAATACTTCTATCTATCTGTTCAGGTATGAGAGGTTGGCTAACCTGTTTAAAATTCAGACGCTTTCCGTTAAGAAGTTATTAAAATTGACTGAAATTGATTCATTGCCCAGAGAAGATTGGTGAAATTTTTTAGATAATTTTTACCTGCTTACCAAATACCTCAGCTGGTATGCCCAAAAAACGAAATCCTACCCAATTCTTTAACTCCTCGTTTTATCCCCCCCCCCGCTTTCTTCAGTTAACCATTTATAACCTTTCACGAGGTTGCATCAAGCTGATCTTTCAACATTGTTCATACGTATATTTTTTTTTCTTTCTTTGATTTGATTATATAGATATCGTCCTTTCAACGTTCATTTTAGTCTTCTTTTATTTTGTTGCTATTTATACACATTAACGAGTTAATAGATCTGAAGTTGTTATATTTTAGTCTAATAGATACGTTGTTCTTCATTACAAGTCAGAAGGTAATTATATAAAAAATGTTAGAATTTTGACAAAATGCACATATAATGCAAATATGCATGGGATGTGCAGAAAATAAAATCCCTCCACATAGGGTTACTATGTAGAGGAAATAAATAAAAAAAAAAGTCAGAAGGTAGATAGAAAAGGCTTCCCGACACTAATTACAACGCATAGTATTTTCAATTTAGATCAAGTACTTCATTAGCTGTTTTCCAATGTTCTTAAAAATCATTTCTTAACTGATCTAATTACAATCATATGAAAGGGGCCTTAGACGCATATTGAGTGACTTGGAACAAGTTCATGAACATGCTAGAGTGTCGACGATATATTCCCGCACTGCTACTCATTCATCCAAGACAACGTGAGCCTCCATTCATTGAAAGGGAGATAGCGGAAATGCGAGAGCGGCTGACAGGCGTCCCAAGCGATTTCCCGCCTCAGCGCGGGAAACAAGCAGCAATGTAATGTAAATTGGGCCGAGGGGAAACAGATCTCCCCCAAATAGGAATCCACTCGACCTAGCCCCCCCCCCAAAGCATCGTTCCTTCTCTCTCTTATAAATATTCAATGCGCGTAATAATCTCCTACAACTCAGATATGGAAATGAAGTTTGCTAAATGTAGACATTAATAGGCAACTCTTGTTCTCATTTTACTAACTCGATTGACAAATATACCAATAAATTACATACAGAGCTAAGAGATGTTTCAAAATCTTACTCACGACGAGAATCAGGTTGTCCAGGGGCCGAAGAGGACCGGAGGTAGACGTTGGTTGCAGAGCAGTGTCCTTCGTCCTGGAAAATGCAGCACATACTGTGGACAAGACTGTATTAAAGGAGACAACTCTTTTTAAGGATGGAGTCAGGAGAAGGGCCGATCTCATTATTCCCCACCAAGAAAGAACCACGTTAATTAAAGTGGATGTGGTGGGTAGCAGAGGTAGCCTAAGACGAAGCGGTTTTAATAAAATCGCGGAAGTGCTATCGGGCATGGATCCTTAGAGCTAATGCTGAGCTGACTGATGTGCCTATAAGTAAGGTGTGAGTACTCGCCGTCACCCTCTCCTAGAAGGGACTATGGTCGAGAAGGACTGCGCCTAGCTCGGAGTCTCCCATAGTGCCCTTGCCGGGATCAGGGGGTGCTATTCGGCAGGTGCGCAGATATTAAATTTTTGCGACATTGACGCACGATGTCATTAGGCGACACTTTCAGCTTTGTTTACATCGTGAGCATCGTTGTTTTTTTAGTGAATTCTTTTATTTTCTATTGTTATAAGTGATTTTTTTGCAAAATGCCGAGTGAGTGTGCTGTGGCAACATGTTCCAACAACTCTAGGAAATCAGGCAAGTCTGTATCTTATCACCGGTTCCCGAAAAACCCAGAAATTAAGAAACAGTGGGTAGTCCTGTGTAGACGAGGAGATTTGAAATTTAATCCTGATATTGCTCGGGTTTGTACAGAATATTTCAGGGATAGTGATTACGAAAGGAATTTACAAGCAGAATTGTTAGGCTTTGTTCCTAGTCGATTGAAATTAAAAGAAGAAGCTGTGCCGCATATCAATTTACCAGTATCGTCCGTAAGTAAAGAAACACCTACAACCTCTACTTCTGACTCAAAAAAGTGAAACATCTAGAGAATGTAGGAGTAAAAAATGTGGAATAACTAAACGTGCCCTGTGTCACATTAATGAGATTTTTCCCAAAAAGATGAAAAGTGATTTTTCAAGTAATACAGAAGAAGTTGATTGTAATGGATGTATTCTCTTAAAGGATAAAGTTTCTGAATATGAATCCAAATTAAAGTCCTTGCTGATCCTAGTTAAAATCCAACATCAGTGCCATTCACTTCACAAAGATGCTTCTGGAACCAAAGATTCCCTGTGACTAAATATAAGCATATTTTTATTACAAGGAGGACTACATGCCAATGATAGCCGTTAAAAATCTTGTACCTATATTGACTAGCTGATGTTTAATAGTTATTTATTATACAAGTGACGAAAGTAAATCATTTTACAACTCGAGTGAAACGTTTACCCACACGAGCGAGTGTGGTAATTTCACGAGAGTTGTAAATTCTACTTTCGTCACGAGTGTAATATTAAATTTTTTCTGTAATCGTGTAATACATGATCAGATCTAACCAGAATATGAACAAAATTAGGATGTTGTGAAGATTATGGTATGTTGTTGGTAGGTTATAAGCATGGTTGTGAAAGGTTATAAGCATAGTTATAAAACAACTAGTGATGATTGTGAAGTAGTGCAGTTATAAACAAGTGCAGGTTGTAAACAAGGAAGGTAATTATTATTATATTTAAATTTTAAAATATATTGATTATTTCCACCAATAATTCATTCACATTTCAATTTATTTTGTTAAAATAAATTCTTACAATGGTAAGAAACATTTAAAAGCATTTAATTTCCAAGTTCATATTATTTTTTTTTATACTTATTACTAATTAAGAAGGAAATTCACTTTCTTCACTTGTGAAGAAAGTGATTACTTTCTTCACTCTATTGCAAAATGTTTCACTTTCTTCACTCATTTCAGTTTAGTAATGCTACCATTATTCAACGATTACAGAAAAAATAATTTACTCATTTATATTCTGGTAACTGGATATCATTGTTTATTGCTTGGTTAGCTTGAATTTTATTAACTTTAATTTGTTTTTATAATAGTAGTCATTACTGTTTTCATGTTTTGGGCATTTTATCTTATTACAGTAAAATGTTTCTTTTTATTGTGCTAATTACGTAGAAAAATTATGATTTTTAAATGTAACTCAACATATATAAATTTTAAGGAACTATTATGTATTTATTTTTAATAGAATATAATTTGTACATGGTTTATTTGAAATAAAATATATTCAACTAAAGTAATTTGTATCATTTACAGACATATACCATTTTAACAATTTTTTATTCACCAAATTAATCAGAAAACTGTTTATATTGATCGTATTTCGGCTAGTCCACCCCGAATCTTGTCGCCCAGTGACGTAGAGGCTTGCTGCATTCTGATTGGCTATTCGCGAATGCCGCTACCTTATATTATACGTAACTTGGCCTGGATAACAATAGGAGCAGTGAGGGGATCCTACAGGATATGGACTGTGTAGGAACCGGACATGCGGGACGGCCTTGCGGATGTCGAGTCTCTATAGGGAAGGCAGGGACAGGAAGGGACTTTCCAAAGGCTTCCAGTTGCTGCTATATCGGGAATGGAGTTATTATAATTTTTTTTTTGTTATATAATGTATTATTTCTTTAGCATTAATATTTATTTTGCTTGTTACTGGGGTTTTAATTATATGTATTTATTTTTTGTTCGTGATTTTAGTAGATACGATTTTAACTTGTAAATATGTTAGTTGGTGGTATGGTGTTTCGTATTTTAAGAGTAATTGTTTAATTGTGATTTGTATGAGTCATGTTTTATTTTATGTTGAATTAGAATATGTTGCATATACTAGGTTAGTCTTTTAGCTGTAAATAGTTTAAATTAGTTATTAAGTCCTTGTTAGACCTGGGTCGTAGCTGGGCATTGTTCCCTATATGGCCCAGTTATGGGACGCATTCCAGGGATTAGGGTAACCCTTGCGTTAGGTGGTCATTCAATTCAATTCTGTGAAATTACGAAATATTGTATTGAAATTCTGCATTTTTTCTTATATTTATAAGTACTCAAATAACAAATATATATATATATATATATATATATATATATATATATATATATATATATATACATATATGTGTGTGTGTGTGTGTGTGTGTGTGTGTATTTTTATGGTAAAAATATTTCTTAACTTTGAAAGCGTGTCATTGAGATTTTGATCCGATGATATTTGATGCTAAGCGGTTGGAAAACGAAGTATTATTTATAATCTTTGTTGGCATAGCGATAATTCACTTAAAGAGAGTCCTCTAGTTCGATTTACATTTTTTGGCGAGTTTTAGGTTTAGTATCAGTTGGCTATAGGACAAAAAGTGGCTATAGAACTGAAATTCTTCTACTATGTAAAATTGAATTAAAAAAATCTTTCGTTTGACCTCTCCATTGTAACCCACACTACTGTTCATCATTAATAATATTATAGTATAGAGTTAATGTGCATTCATAGTTTAATTCATAGACTTTTTTGTTTTCCTGTAAAACGTTTACAAAGAGTCAATAAGCTAAATATGGTTGAAATAGCTATTTATAAACCGAAAAGTATGGTGAAATATCCTGGAGAAAATAAAATTGAGTTTGAGCTTACGATTTCCGATGAGTGTACGTGTGCGTGCGTTTGAGTGTGTATTTGTTGAGTGTGTGTGTGTGGTGTAGGGCATGTGTACAGCAATAATTCATGGGCACTGACTATGGAAATCGCGGCTAAACCACACTATTTAAATAGAATAGTGACACTACTGGAGGCACTTCAGATATGATTTGGTAATAAGATAGTTTGCGGCCGACTATTTGTTCTATCGAGGTAGGAGGTAATAGTGGATTAATAAGCTGGCTGGTGTAAGATCTACCGCAATATCTTCCCACAATAACCTGCCCCTAGTATCAGGAAACCATTATAACCTCCCTAATGGCTCCTAACCTATAAAGCCACCTTCCCCTTTTCTCCCAACCGCCTACCACATAGCCACAAGTGCATTCAGCAATGATAGTTTTTCCAAAGCGATATCCGCCACAATCTCACATACTTAATTTTTAACTGATATTTTCATATTCTACATTAGCAGATACCATTATGACATCTAATAAGTTCCCACAATTGGCTTTTTAATCATTCCATTTCTACAAAAGGAGAGCAAGAATTAGATTTCGTGTCCTGAAGGTCAGACACCGAAGTTAATTACTTACGATACGAATGGAAATTGACCTATGAAAAATACTATACAGAAAACAATTCACAGTGTACTTTACTACAAACACATATCGAGTTTGCGAAATTCATTTTATATACATCATATATAAGTATAGAAGTGGATTTATATCTATTTACTTATTGCTTAATGTATTGGAACCTGAAACCTAAACATTTACTACCACCGAAGGAAAATAACATCAGATACATTTAGATGGTTAGATCCTATATTTGCTTAACGAGATTTCCCTTTAGAAAAGGAGTTCAGCTTACTTAATATTTGTTAATTATAATGTTAGGTGGAAAAAAATTAATAAATATAGTAATGAATATATATATAAAATTGTAACCTCTGTCTGTACATTGATTTTTTCGCGAAATTTCACGATAACTTTTCGTTTCACATGTCAAAGACACCATAACTGCATTTTGTTTCTTTCGTGTCTGTTTGTTTATTTGTTACCTTTTCACGCATAAACGGCTGAACCGAATTTTATGAAACTTGGTATGTATATTACTAATAACCCAACTTAGACTTTAGGCTACATTAAAATTCTCTGAGACGAACAGGAGTGGGGGTTATAAAGGAAGCCAGAAATTAAAAATAGCGATATTTCGTTTCCTATTAGTTTGTCGGCAAATATGAACATTACAAAAGTTGTTTATTTTGTTATTTAGAGTAACGTTTGTTATATACACTTTTTTTGTATACCGAATTATAAACGCGATATACGCTAAAACCTATAGCGGAAGTGAACAATTTTATTTGGGACAAAAGATCCAACCGAAATAAATAAAACTCAGTATATGTATTATCACTAACACTTTAATTATAACAAGCCATACCAACATTTCTAGGGACGGGCAGGAGTGGGGGTTATAAGGGATGCCAGAAATTAAAAATAGCGATATTTCGTTTCCTATTGGTTTTTCGGCAAATATGAACATGAGTAAAGTTGTTTATTTTGTTATTTAAAGTAACTTTTGTTATATTCAATTTTGTCGTATAACAAAATATAAATGAGATATGCACTAAAAACTAGAGCGGGAGCCACAATTTTGTTGTGCACTAACGATTGAATCGAACTTAACAAAACTCTGTATGTGAATTAGCATTAATTCTTCCATGATTATAAGATATATTAAACATGATAGGTTAGAACGGGAGTGGGGGTTATAAGGGAGGCCTGAAATAAAAATTCCCGATATTTCATCGTCTATTTGTTTTTCGGCAATCGTGCACATAACATAAGTTGTTTACTTTTTTAATTAGTGTAAATTTCGTTTTATAATTTTTTTTTGTAAAATAAGGTATGGAGCAAGTAATTTGCTTAGAAATATTGATATGCTCAACAATACATTCCAATATAAACTACCCAGGAATCTCACCTGGATAAGTTAATTCAAATCCATGTTCAAATTTTATCCTTAATAATTCAAAACTGTTATTTTTTAACGCCAGTAACAGTTTGCACCAAATAAGGTATATTGCCTCCACCGTTCTCTAAGTGTATTTAATACATTATTTAATTAAAATGTAAAAAATATTTGAAACAGTTTTAGAATTGTGAAGATAATATAATATGATTTTTTAATATATTTTAATGTATTAGAGGATAGCTATCCAAAATGCATTGCAGGTAGGCAGCACTGAGGCTATGTAGGTGTCGAGCTACTTCCTTTGTCCTATCAGTTCTGTCGCTTACCTTGCTCGCTTATTGGTCTATGTTTACATGTTAATTGAAGCTTATAGCAATCTATTGTTATTCTCAGGAATGTGATTTTCTTTAATTATCATAAATAAATAATTTACAAGAATAAACGCTAGGGAGATGCCCCCAGGTATTTCTGGTTTTTATTAACTCTGCTCCGTTAATGTATTATGATATACTTTACTGAAAACCAATATGAATACACAGTTTACAATCGAGATTTATGAAAGAGTATTTTAATAGCGGCTATGACGTACCTAAAACAGCTGTCACCGTTGGACATTGTACCGCATGAAGGGAAAGGAACTTATTCATACGTGGTTTGGAAGATAGAATACTTTCTAGGATTATGAATTATATGGTCCATTACGTTATAAAAAAAAAACTACATACACAGAGGACGGGAAATATAAAAATATTGAGGACTGTGAAGTTAAATAACAAATAATTTTATTATTAACAAATCCACAGTAACGACGGGTATAAATTCTAAACACTGGGCAGGGAATTAAAAATATATTGTGGAAAGTAAAGCCTTGCCAAAAACATACCATCTTCATTCAGCCTCAAATGAATTCCCGGGCGAAGCCGGGTACCTTAGCTAGTATATATTTATATATATATATATATATATATATATATATATATATATATATACATACATATATATATATATACACACAGATAAATAAAAACAATTCTATAAAATAATTTAAAGGAAAGTATTACAACTATAGAAACAAGTAAATAACAAAAAAAAACAATAATAAATAGAGTCCTTTTTACATTCAAAATTATTTCTAATACAATTCTATTACTTCCAAAATCAATAAGATATTTAAGAAAAAGCATACAACAATTATAAAATACAAAGTGGACGATAATAAATAATTTAATTTATGAAATACATTAAAAATAAAATATAATGCACAATTATTCATTAAAAACAATCAGATTTACATATAACATTGTTAGTTTATATTTTTTATTGTTGCTGAGTGCTTTGAGAAAATAATTTTCTTTGGAGATAAAATAAAAATATATAGCTCCCATTGGGCTGTATATATTACAACATAAAAATAAAGGATGACTATTTTCGAAATCGTACACATTACATATGCACCACTTACTTTCAGAGTCAATGGAATATATTATGTTTTTAATAGTAAGTTTTAATCTGTAATTACTCGATGTCCTCAACTGAATTATAGCCTTGTATATAGCAAATGGTAGATTTATGGTGAGATATTCTTGACCATAAATCAACCTATTGCCTATTGCATATTGGCTATCTATTAAATATTGGTTCCTGCTGTTATATTAATGTTCGTGTAGTAACTGCTATAACTATTCGCGGTTTTTCTATTGGAATCTTCATTTAATAGTTTATCTCTGTTAATAATTGATGATATACTAGAGGTGAGGGCAAGCGGTTCTCGGTTTAGCCAAGTATTGGAGAAATTCAGTTTAACAAACAGCTCCTTGATTTGGCTGACCCGGTTATAGCGAATGGTGGTTGATGGGGACTTGACCGATAAATGGAGCAAATTGTAATATTGCCTAAGCAGCCTATTATTATCCATAGACAATATTTTGCAGAGCCAGGTAAGGGAGGCTTTTAAAATGTGGCTAAAAAACAAAGTCTGATCGAGTTTCAAGCCTTAAGATATAGTTAGCTGTTGTCTTTATTAGTTGAAACAGGTTTTTGTAGAAATTAACTTGTACTTGTTCCATTAAATATAAGTACCTCAGAGCCCAAATAGGAGCCCTGTACACTAACATGGACCTTCCAATGCCACGGAGACGTTTCACCGTTTCATTCCAAGTATTTTAAGGACTGTTATACGCTGCACTGTTAAATTTGGAGGCTGCTTGAGAAAAATGACGGACAATGTAAAGAGGATCCCTAAATGAACAAATTTCTTAACTATTTCTTTCATATTATAAACCACTGAGATGTTGGCATCACTTTATGAAACTGGATTATCTTTGACTTCTTCGTTGACTTTCTTTTCGTTGACTACGATGGACTTTCTTTGGCAATAACTCTGTAGTAATTTAAGCTTCGTTCTCATGCCATCAGGTGAGTCAGCTAATATGATGCTATCTGCATTTCGTAATAAAGTTACTTCATTGCACCCATCAATACTGAGTCCAGAAGCACTATTATTTCAGAAAAATGTTTCCATATCTGATATATAGATATTCACCCTCAAGGAATCCTTGAATTACCTTGTGAGGAGGTTTCTGCTCCTATCTTCACTTGTACTGTCAAATGTCGTACACAAAATTCAAGATTCTATTATACTTTGGACTGAAAAGTCTGGAACATTTATTGTGGATAATAATAGAAATTTAATAACCCCATTGTGAGGCTAGGTCAGTTGTCAGCCAAGAGATAGGATGGCTATACAATGATCCACGTGTTTTTTAAAGCGGCTGGTGGGATGAAAAACTGGGGTAATCTTAAGAATCAGGGAGCTTAATCATCCGGTGTATGAACTATAAGATATAAAGTACCTCCTAACTCATATTATAGGTATACTTGAAGAGTTTCTTGTACATTAAGAACTTTCGTGAAAGGTTTGGAGTGACCGAATCATTAAGAATCGAATTGGACTGCTTCCTAATCACGTGTACCCCCAAGTTGAATAAAGTTGCTCGAATCATGGAGTTTTAGCCCTCATTTGTGGATTCTTGTAGTATTGCTAGCCGGTTGGCAAACAAGGAGCTCACTAGATACCAATGTGTTTGGAAAATATGCCGGTGGGAAGGGGTTGTGCTGACCCGGGATGATATAGTGGAACACTAGATACTCGAGGATTTGGCTCGCAGTCAGCTGCTAACAAAAAGACCAGGATCGATGGTTTGGCGCCCCCGCCAAAACTGCACTGCGGCCTCCTCACAATCTCTAATGAATGGTATCTACCGCCTGAAGGACCAAAACGACGCGCTCTAGTGGTGGCCTCTCAAATTCCCTGAAATTTATCACTGTCTCACAATTTAACTGGCTTTTGGTTCAGTTAATCGGGTACGGCAAAATATCTATTAAATCAATGCGCAACTTTGACATTCTGCCTCAGGAATACCAAATAAAGTGAAACCGGTATATCCATTGTTGTGTATGAAGATGTATCTCGAGAGCGAATCTCTATTCGTCTATTCTGGGAGCCCGAATGTTTCTTTAATGACCAGAAAATAGAACATTATCTGACCAGTACACATAATATAATAAATGAATTCTTACTTAATAACCTTGCTTAATTATTACAATAATGGGGCTCCGGTTAGCCATGTGAGTTAAAGCGTTGACCTTAATCTCATATGGTAAACATAGAGTGGCTATAGGTCGATTCTCGCCTGGGCGATAGGAATTTGTTTAGTGACAGAATTAATTAAATCAAATCCTTAGTCCCACCCTGGCTAGAAAAAAAGGCGATGACCTATAGATAACCCGTCCCAATTAGCCTTAGTTGCAAAAAGTGGAAGTTAATAAATAATTTTTTTTTAACCTTAATCTCATATGGTAAACCTATGGTGGCGAGTTCGATTCCCGCCTGGGAAGAGGAATTTATATAATGACGGAATTCATTAAATAAAAACCTTAGACTCAACCTGGCTAGAAAAGGGTGGCAACCTGTAGATAACCCGTCCCAATTAGCCTTAGTTGCAAAAATTGGACGTTAATAAATAATTTAAATTTCAATTATTACTCTTGTTAGACAATTGTATTTGTTCTTTCGTTTAATATAACTTTGAATGTGTTGGTGCTACGTAAAAAGAGTCAAGTTAAATACGTAAACATTTATGCATAGCCACAAGTGCATTCAGCAATGATAGCTTTTCCAAAGCGATATCCGCCACAATCTCACATACTTAATTTTTAACTGATATTTTCATATTAGCAGATTTCCCTTAAGGGAAATCAGCTATTGAGGTCATATTCATGATGCGAGTTTTGAAAAATTTCCTCAAATGTCCATCGATCCTACCCAGGAGATGACGAAAATGAGGTCCGTTCAAAATTATATATATCTTTTAACGCTCTAGCGGTCGTTTTATGTAAAAAGAAAGATCAAGTTCGTTAATGGCTGAAATCGGACCAATGGGAGGGAGGGTTTAGAGGGGAGGATTTTAGAAAATTCGAAATATATCCGTTATTATGCCTCGGATCGAAAAATTGTATTAAATCAATCTTATTGGAAAATAAATTTACTATAAATATTGTTCTATACATTTATTCTCTATCTTGAATATTAACCGAGATATTTGCATTTGTATTCTGTGTGTGATCGGCAAAATTCGGAAATGTTCAGGACTTTCCGCCGAAAACTAGCTCGGTCTTTCGTCCCTCGTGAATTGGTTTAGAGACTCATTACTACTGCCGTTATTATTAGGCAGATATCTCTATTGTAAAACTTCACGTCGGAAATCTGCTTAGTTTACGCAGCCCCTGCGTGACGGACTTTTTTATTACCTTATTAAAACCAATGCAGAAATAAAGCTTCAATAGAAATATGTATATTTTTTTTTTTTATTTTGGTGTAGAAAATCAACAGATACTAACTATAATGTATACAAAATAAACTGTATGGATTTCAATAAAAGTTTGGGAAATCATCACAATTACTCAAATGAAGAATGAGACATCACCTGATAAACGTTAATCATAAAGGCAATAAAACGCCCTCAGCCGACAGTAATTAAATACAGCCATAAATTTGATTTTGAATATGTAAGTATGATAGGAAAATTCAGAAATTTAAGAAAGTGGGGGATAAAAATGTATATGCACATCATAAAAAATAGAAAAAATGTGATCAATAAGAATACAGAAATAAATCATGAGAATTATATGTATTTTTAGCAGATTTCCCTTAAGGGAAATCAGCTATTGAGATCGTACTCATGACGCGAGTTTCGAAAATTTTCTTCAGTCCATCGATCCTACCCAGGAGATGACGAAAAAGAGGTCCGTTAAAAATTATATATATATATATATATATATATATATATATATATATATATATATATATTTACCAGTTAACGCTCTAGCGGTCGCAATTTTTGTTTGATCGTTACCAAACTCGGAATTTAATCGTTTCATGTAAAAAGGAAGATCAAGTTCGTTAATGGCTGAAATCGGACCAGTGGGAGGGGGAGTTTAGAGGGGGGATTTTTGAAAATTCAAAATATCTCCGTTATTATACGTCGGATCGAAAAATTGTATAGAACAAATCTTATTGCAAATTACATTTACTATAAATATTGTTCTATACACTTATTCTGTATCTTGAATATTAACCGAGATATTTGCATTTGTATTCTGCGTGTGGTCGCCAGTAGGCTATGTTCGGACATTCCGCCGAGAGCTCTGGCGGCCGTTTCTATAACTATTCGTCCCTCTTGAATAGGTTTAGAGGTTAGGTTAACTGTTTTTTGGGGCTAGAAACTACTGGGTTTTTACGCCCTAAATAATGTTTTAGGGTTAGAGGTTAGTTAGCTTTTATTATTACTTATTAGAAAATTTCAAGTGATAGTTATTCAATTATAAAATTCTCATTTAAGATTAAGACTACACTTCATTCAGGACAATCGATATATTTTTATTTCGTGACGTATCGATATAAATCAGCTGACTTGACCCGCCAGAGTTATGTATAATTGGAGTAGAATTTCATAAACCTGTTTGCTCTTATTGAGAATTATATAATTTGATTGAAGAACCATAACTGAAATACTAAGGTTTGAGGCAATGTTGACACATTGCTTAAGAACAGAAGGAGAAGGCCGGAAAGATTAATAATTAGTTTTAGAAAGTTTTTTTTTTTTTCAACGTGTTAATTAATTGCTCTTATTAAAGTCGTATTAGTTTTGCGCAATGTATGCTCTTGAAGCTGATATGAGCGGTGTTTCTATAGGTTTGCTTATCTATAAATCACATCACAGTTTAATTTTTATGTTCACTCAGCATTCGTACACTAATAAACTAAACTAAAACTCCCATAACTAGTCAATACAGCTGAATTATGGCTGTAGGGAAGTAATTCATATTTATTTTTAGACACATATTTTGTTTTAGAGGCGTATTGAGTAATTGAAGATAACACTTAAGTCCAATAGTGTTTGTACATTCTGATTATATTTAATATAGGCCCCACATTGGGAGATCGGTCTGAGTTTGAACTCGGGGAATTACGGAGAAATAATATACACTAAATATTACAGAAAATAAGCTACAGCTTCCCTAAATGCGAAAGACAATTACACATGTTTATTATTTGCATAATTAATTAAAACTTGAGGAAGTTAATTTATCCTTAGTTTAGCTGAAACATCGGTTCCATACGTTCGCTCTAATAATACAGGAGAGAAACTTTACGAGTTAGGACTTAATGACTTATAAGTTTTATGGCTCACATGTTCAAATTCAACCCACACACCTCTGAACTTAGCTTAGGAAAATTAGCAGACGCCCAAAACATTAATTATACTACAAAATTTATATTGTAACGGAAAACTATTTTCCTCTGTATTTTTTTTGTTTGTTTTTTTATGACACGGGGTTCACATTAACCTCGCTAGGTATTAACTTCGTAGGTCGACTTCGTAAACAGTCATCTGTTCGTTTTCCACGTGGGAAATTCATATTTATTTATTAACGAACTCTTGAATAACATTTTTAGTCCCGCCCTACCTAGAAAATTGTGGTAACATGTAGATAGCTTTGTCCCGATTAATCTTACAGGCATAGTTTAGTTCAAAATTTTGCTTTATGATACCACTGTTATTCAATAAAAAGTTGTTCGTATTAGAGTGCCAATATAAAAAAAAAACAGTCTTATGAAAGTTTTAATTTTAATCAGAGTTACAAAAAATTTTATTTCTTAGAAAGCTACATAGTAATTAATGAAATAAGACTTAATGAGATTTCAAACTGGAAATAAAAAAAAAGTCCGTGGCGCAGGGGCTGCGTAAACTAAGCAGATTTCCCACGTGAAGTTATACAATAAAGAAATTTCAGAATAGAGAGTCGAACAGTTACGGGAACGGCCCGAACTAGCTCTTGACGGAAACTCACGACTAGACCCGAAGTTAGCCAATCTCATCTCAGAAGCTGAAAACAGAAAAATGCAAATATCTCGGTTAATATTCAAGATACATAATAAATATATATAATATTATTTATAGTAAATTAAATTTGCAATAAGATTGGTTTTATATAACTTTTCGATCCGACGTATAGTAACGCAGATATTTTGAATTTCCGAAAATCCTCCGCTCTAAACCCCCCCCCCCCCTCCCACTGATCCAATTTCAGCCATTAACGAACTTGATCTTTATTTTTGTATAAAACGTTTAAATATCGAGTTTGGTAACGATAAAATGAAAATTGCGACCGCTAGAGCGTTAACAGACATATATATATATATATCTATATATATATATATATATATATATATATATATATATATATATATATATAATTTTGAACGGACCTCATTTTCGTCATCTCCTGGGTAGGATCGATTGACATTTGAAGAACTTTTTCGAAACTAGCGTCATGAGTACGACCTCAATAGCTGATTTCCCTTAAGGGAAATCTGCTAATACCATATACAGTTAAAAAGAAAATAAGATAATGTATTTCGGGGGTAAGAATTTTGGAAATATCATGAAAGAATAACGTAACATAACTTAGACTATAAGTTAATACTAATACCAGCAAAGGAAGATTTTTTAGCAGATTTCCCTTAAGGGAAATGAGCTATTGAGGTTGTACACATGACGCGATATTTGAAACATTTTCTTAAATGCCCATTGATCCTACCTAGGAGATGACGAAAATGAGGGCCGTTCAAAACTGTAGATATATATCTATATATATATATATATATATATATATATATATATATATATATATATATTTGTCTGTTACCGCTCTAGCGGTCGCAATTATTGTTTATTCGTTACCAAACTCGATATTTAGTCGTTTTATGTAAAAAGAAAGATCAAGTTCGTTAATGGCTGAAATCGGACCAGTGGGAGGGGGGGGGGTTTAGAGGGGAGGATTTTCGAAAATTCGAAATATCTCCGTTACTATACGTCGGATCGAAAAATATTACAGAATTAATCTTATTGCAAATTAAATTTACTATAAATATTGTTATATACATTTATTCTGTATCTTGAATATTAACTGAGATATTTGCATTTGTATTCTGCATGTGCTCGGCAGCAGTGGCTATGTTCGGACTTTCCGCCGTGAGCTCTGGCGGCCGTTTTCGTAATTATTCGTCCCTTGTGAATAGGTTTAGTGGTTTCTTACTACTACAGTTGTTATTAGGCAGATTTCTCTATTGTAAAACTTCACGTGGGATATCTGCTTAGTTTACGCAGCCCCTGCGTGACGGACTTTTTTTTTTATTACAATATACCGCATCTACTATTGTCATTAGCGGTAGATGGATCTATATTTCTTGGAACAAATAAGTTACAGTTAAAAATACAAAAAGCCTTTTTATGCCTTCTTCATCGTCTCTAAGTAGTTCTCTTAAATCGGTTTGAGGTTCAAAGCTCTTCGAGGAAAAGTCGTATTTTTTGCAATTATGGCGAAGATGTGAGACAGTAAGCTGAGCATTACAGCAATCGCAGGTTGGTGGGAAGAAGCCCTTCAATAAATAACTGTGTTAATTTTGTGTGTCCAATTCGGACATGGTCATGTACATCCTCTTTTCGGATTTATCTATTTGTAGTATTCCAACGCTCAGTAATTTCTTTGATTTGTCGCAGTTTGTTGTGTTTTTTTGACCAGTCCGCCTTTGAAATATGAGCTTTTGAAACTCTCTTTTCCATTTGGGGAGATGAAGGCTACCGTAATTCCATCTTCACGAGCACTACGAGCTTCCAAATCCGCCATTTCATTACCCTCCAAACCAAAACCTGAGGGAACCTAAACGAAGTCTGGAAAACAAGAGAAGTCTGGCGTGCTGAACACTTAAAAATAAAAAAAAAACTTTTAAAAGATGGCATGCCTCAGTGATTAGTGTGATTCAATTTTCTCTTTAGGGATAGTAGAGCTGACTTGTAGTGGCATAAAGAAGTGTAGAATAATTTGAAAAGTTGGATTTAGATTTCTACAAACTCTATCACTTTGCTTTTCAATAACAAAAGGAACACTTTAACACTCGCAATAAAACATAAAATTCCGTCACGCAGGGGCTGCGTTAACTAACCCATATTTCTCACGTGCGTCACGTATTTCATTTACCTCAAAACGTAAAAGTTCAATGAGAACGATATTTGGTGTTTAGGATTCATAATATAAGTGCTTATTATAAATATGACATGCACAAAAAGAAGAGGCTTATTGAAGGCCGAAAATTAATACATGCAAATATCTCGGTTTATAATCAAGATGTGAAAAAAAGGTTCATACCACAATTAATAGAGCATTACATTTGCAATAACATTAATTCTATACAGTATTTTAATCCAACGCATAATAACGGACATATTTAGATTTTTTGAAATTCTTCCTCTAACCCCCTCCTACTGGTGGGATATCAGCAATAACGAATTTGATGTTCAGTTTTACATAAATCGTTTAAATATCGAGTTTGGTAACGATAAAACAATATTGCGACCGCTAGAGCATTGGCAGACAAATATATATATTGTTACGTTTTTATTACCAAACCAGTAATAAACGTTGTTAATAAGAGTTCTTTTGGATTGCAAAATTAAACACACACACAAGTTTCACAGTTTAACACTGCACGATTTATTTCACAATGCACAATACTCTTGGTTAATTATTACTACTCTCAGAATTACACTGATAGTGTCACTGTTCTTCAGGTTACACAGTCCAATAATTCACTCACGGTCACTGTCCTTTACTTCGCGGCACTGCACTGTCTTAAACACGGCACTAAACTGTTGCTTACAGACACGGCACAACACTTTTCTTCACGGCACAACACTATACCGCACTGCACTAACTGCATCAACTGAACACGTAGTAGTAACTGAACTGAGGTTTTTTTTTTTTTTTTTTTTTTTTTTTTTTTTTTTTTTTTTTTTTTTTTATCTGAAGCCCTAGTACTACTTCTGGCTTGATCGGTCTCCTCAGGCCTGTCAGACCTGTTGGGGGTAATGACAGCTCCCCTTCTACTGAACGAAGAACGCTCTATTTTAAGGGAGTATGGTAAGTTAGGTTTGGGTGAAAATAGAGCGGTTGTAAGGAGGGATGGTTGTACGGACAGGAGAAAACTAAAGAAGAAGGGATAGGGATAGTAGGAGAGAAGATAAGAAGAGAGAAAGATGAAAGCAGCCGTGACCCGGCCAGGGCGTGTTTCCAGAAGGAAAAACCTAATAACTAAAACTAACCTAAATAAATATCCTATCCTATGAAATAAAGTAAATTTTGGTGTCTGAAAGAGGGGATGGTGAAAAATTTTGTTGGGCTTGTAAGCAGGTCTCGAGGATGCGCGTCAGAGCCTAGCCTAATTTAACCTAAGTAAATAAACTAACCTATCCTAGATCTAATCTATTATGTTTGCACAATACTTATGGGTGGTGGTTTGAACTGAGGGGTACTGTGAGAGTCCCTTATATATACCTGTAGCAAGGAAAGGTCCAGAACTTCCTGGAAGGGCTTAATTAGATTCTGCCGGCGGTCCTACTAAGAATGGTCCTAATTAGATCAAACACGCGGCTCTCTCTCTCTCTCTGCCAATCTTTCAGGCAACAATATATATAAAGCTTTGGACGGACCTCATTTTCGTCATCTCCTGGGTGGAATCGATGGACATTTGAGGAAAGTTTTCGAAAATCGCGTAATGAGTACCACCCCAATACCTGACTTTGTTTGAAGACATGTTTTACTCTTCCGCCACTAGCTAGGCTAGCTGAGAATGACTATTAGAGTTTCTGAGCTTCCTTGCAAAGTCCACCACAAAACCTCCTCATAATAAAATGTTCTGGACACCTTATAAATCCGAAAAAAAGCAATAGTGCCCGATTGACATCGATATAGAACTCGTCCGATGAAGAAGTGTCCAAGACTTTATTAAAGAATACCCAATCATTTGAAATTATTTAAAATTGGCCAATACATTAAATACAGTTACTTGTTTGTTTGTTTATTATTATTTACGTCCACTTTATGCTACTATGGCTAATCGGAACGGGTTATCTACAGGTTACCACCCTTTTCTAGTCAGGGTGGGATTAAGGAGTTTATTTAATGAGTCCGTCACTAAATAAATTTCTACTGCTCAGGGCGGGAATCGAACCCACCACCCTAGGTCCACCACGCGAGATTAAGACCAACGCCTTAACTCGCACGGCCTACCTGAGCCCCTATACAGTTACTTAAAGACAAGCATACCAAACAAAAATATACATTTTTCAGCAGATTTCCCTTAAAGGAAATTCGAAATATCTCTGTTACTATACGTCGGATCGTGAACTTGTATAGAAACAATCTTATTGCAAATTAAATGTACTATAAATATTGGCATTTGGGGCTCAGGTTGGCCGTGCGAGTTAAGGCCTTGGTCTTAATCTCGCGTGGTAGACCTAGGGTGGAGGGTTCGATTCCCGCCCCGGGCAGTAGAAGTTTATTTAGTGACGGACTCATTAAATAAACTCCTTAGTCCCACCCTGGCTAGAAAAGGGTGGTCACCTGTAGATAACCAGTCCCGATTACATAGTAGGATAAAGTGGACGTACATAATAATAAACAAAAAAAAATAATGTCATACCATTTATTCTCTAAATTGACTATTAATCGAGATATTTGTAATTTTCTTATTCGGCATTTGTATTTATTCACTTAATATTCACGGTGGTATTAAGTGTTACCAGTATGTAGATTTATCTATTCACGAGGGAAATCTGCTTAGTTTACGCAACCCCTGCGCGACGGACTTTTCTCGGATGATTTAAATCATAAAACTATTTTGATTTTCAAGCATGTAGAAGTTCAGTGGGTGTATTTGCAGAATCAAAGTACTTCCGGCAGAGAAATCTATACATAATATCTTATTCGTACATATCCCTTAAAGTTCTTAGACAGGTTCTTCTTTTTTCAACGAATATTAAAGCTATCTATGGTTTCGTGATGAAATCGTTAAATTACATTTCATAATTAGATGTATATTTTAGAACGCTCAATGACATTTTTTATTAATAGAAATAATTAATTGGCTGTTACGTTTTATTTGTCAAGGAAAAGCGTAAAAGAAGCCACAGTAAATGAATATTTTATTCAATTAAAGCGAGTCTTTTTTCCTTGTTACTTCATTAATTTAGATTTTTGGAGGACTTTTTATTCGTTTCTTAGCTTAAGTACGACAAAGAATTTCGTAATAAATCTCATGAATTCTAAGAAAATGGTATTAATGATAATACTTGAAATTGTTTATGTAATCATTCTTCAAAGCCATTACACTGATGAACCATTTGTCAAAATAATTAAATAACTTAATAATCTGAAACACAACATTAGTATGTCAAAATACTAATTATAATTTTATATTTAATAAATATAATAAAGAACTCGTCAAGTCAATCAAAAATTAGAAATGGGTGTAGCAAAAATACATACATTAGAATATAAATTTGATTATGAGAAAAGAGTATTATAATTCAATATATATGTGCCTTACATGGACTTGCAAATTAAAAAACGTCCGCTGCGTAAATTAAGCAGATATCACTCCTGAAGTTTAACAATAGATAAATCTACATACTGGTTACACAACACCTCCTTGAATATTAAGTGAATAAATACAATAACAAATCGTTCAGTAAATTTTAATAATTTCCCGACGGGAAGCGTTTGAAATGTAAACAAACAGGTCTGCCAACCTCTCATAGGAAAGAAAAACAGTTACTGAACTATATCTGAATATAACATATTAATTTTATTGAAAGCTATTTACTATACCTAGTACTGTAATTTATAACGAATCAGAATAATTTTTACCTCAATCAATCAAATTTTAATAGTCCAAAAACTTAAGATAGGGGAGGGGGTCACCAGGACATACTTGCATGTATCTGGTATAAAACAATATTTGGTATTTAAGCTTCGAATAATGTGATTTATTATATAAGAGAGAATTGTTTATGTAACGCGTGTAGAAGTGGAGATTCTGAAGACTGAAAAAAGCAAATATCTCCGTTAATATTCAAGACAGAAGATCTATATAACAATAATTATAGGACATTTAATTTGCAATAATATTTATTCAATACACTTTTTCGATGCGACTTATAGTAACGAGGATATTTAGAATTTTCTAAATTCTCCCTATCTAAACCACCCTCTCTCCCTGGTTTGGTAACGTCTTTTGAAACAGAAAATTAAATGATTTACAACGTTAAATGATTTCAACTTTTTCTACTATAGCTAATTGGGTTATCTACATATTACTTCCCTATTTCTAGGGACTAAGGATTTTATTTAGTGAGTCCGTCACTAAATAAATTCCTATTGCCCAGGTGGGAATCGAATTGGTCACTCAAGGTTTACCATGTAAGGCAACACTTTAACTCACATGGTTAACCTGAGCCCCTTTTGAAACAGAGACAATTACAATTTGTTTTATCTACTTATTTGAAGCTCCAGAACTAAAATAATTTATTTATTATTTGTTTTTCAGATGTCAGTTAACTCCCACTTCCTCTCCATTATATTTATATGTTTTTAATTATTTCTTGATATAACACAAGGGTCATTCCACATCAATTCAACCACGCCATGACACCCATGATTTCAGATTTTGTTGAATTTTATTTTGGGGGTTCTATTCATTAGTTTAAGAAACCATACCAAATATTTTTGATATATCTTTAACGGTTTGGATTTTATGACCTCTTAAAGTTTTGTGATTTTAGTGTTTTCTATCGATTAGGAACTGTAAAGTTAATTTGTTTTCATTTCAAAAATAATTTGTAACTTTCTTATTTACGAACCTATTTTGATGGAATTTTTTGTGTGTATTCATAAATATATTTAAAACAATAAAAAAATAAACTAAGGTACCAAGTAAGTATTTGTGGACAGAAAAAAATTGCAAAGTGTCAATTTGAGCTTTTCAGAAAGCAAATATATAGTTTCACGTAAAATTGAATATCTCCAAAAGGGAAAAGGATAATCATGGAAATCTTTTTTTTTTTTTTATGTTCTAAGACATATGACCTACCACCTAAAACAATAAAATTAATGGTTATTTGACCCCTTCATTGTTTATTCCAAGTTTAAAAATAAATATATAGACAAATTTAGAAATTTGTATGAATTAAAAGAAAATGACCGGTTTTTCTCGTCTTTAACTATGTCTATGTAAGGCAAACATATTGAATTATAATTCTCTTTCCTCATAATCAACTTTATATTGTAATGTATTTTTGTTACATCTTATTTATACATTTGATAAACTTTACAAGTTCTTTATATATTTATTAAATGATATATGATGTGGTTCTGGCCAATTACCTCCTTTTAAAATTATTTTCGTTATGAAATTTAATTTATTTTGATTAAACGTTGTACAGTCATAGAGTATTTGTAAAATTGTTTGTGTTGTCTGTGTGCTGCAAGTACATTTGGCATTGTCTTGAATTTTAAATCTTGTTAAATAATGTTCTGTCTGACCATGCTCCGTTAGAAATTGTGCGCATTTGTGATGGTGAATTGAGTTGCGGTTATTGTCAGTTGTATTTGGTATGGACTTTTAAGTAGTTAACCACCAAACCTCTTCATATGGCTGTTGTCATCATACCTGTCGGTGGAGACCGTCGTCATTGGCTGATGGTTGAGTACAGTTGGCATTGTGCTTTCGATGCAATGGCACCATCTTCAAGCCCGTCAAAAATTTGTACTTAGTTAGATGTCTGGTCACGGTATTAGTTTGTTTACGTTTAGTCCAAGTCTGTTTACTTACCTCAGATCTGTCAAGCGAAGTGTATTAGCTAGTGTCCAGGTAAATTGTTTTCGTGTGGTGGGTCGTTGTCCTCATCCATGTCGGGTTGTTTACGTTTTTAGTGTTTTTGTATGTGTGTTGGTCTGGTGTAGTTTGTTAATTTTTAGATACAGGTGATATGTGTACAATTGTTGGAATACATCAAGGATAATTAAATATATTAATAAATATACTCAAGTAATGAAATGGAATCTGGATACGTCGTCGTTTCGTCTGTTGATACTCCTGCGTGTGTCCGTCGGTTGGCGTTTTCCGTTATGTAGTCTCAATGGTCTGAGTATCGTGTCTGAGCTGGTGATGAGCTGTTCGTTGATAATGTCTCCGTTGAACGTTCGTTGTTTGTAAATTTCCATGTTCTCCAGTATGTCCAATCTTCGACCTTTCGTTTGTCTGTGTAGAAGTTTCATACTGTCGGCTATACTTGTAGGGTCGTGGCAGTGATCGTTCACTGGTGATCGTCAACTGGTTGGTGAAGTTAGAGTCTCGTTAATTCAGTCTGGATGAGCGTATGTGTTCGGTGTATCGCGTTTTCAGTCTCCTCCCAGTTTGTCCAATGTACGTGTTGTTGCAGCTGCACGTGATTTTGTATACTCCATTCACGTCCTGATTCTCGATATCATTTCTCAGCGTTTGTCGTAGTGTGTTGTTAGTTCTGTTGGTGGTGGCGTGGAGTCCTTCTTTTCGTAGTACATTGGTGATTTTGTATGTGTCAGGTCCTGTGCAGGTAACGGCGTGGCGTTTCGTGATTGGTTCTGCTGGGGTGTTTGCATCTCGTTTAGCGTTACTGGTTCGTTTCTTAAGTATTTTTTCGATCGTGTGTCGTTTGTAGCCGTTGTTGTAGGCTATCTGGTATATTTTCGTTAGTTCTCCCTCGAGAGCGGCAGTGTGTTCAATCTGTTTAGCATGTGTCGAAACGCAGCGAGTTTATGTTGAATTGGGTGATTTGAAGTGGTGTGTATAGTTGTATCTGTCGCTGTGCGTTTTCTGTATATTCCGCATTCCAGGCTGTCGGGTTTTCTGGTAATTGTGAGATCGAAAAAGTTCAGTGTTCTTTCGTTTTCCGTCTCCATGTTGTAACGTATGTTGGGGCGGAGTTCGTTGAGGTCTGATAGTATCTCGTTGATATTGTCTGTTTCGGTGATGCAAAAGGTGTCATCTACGAATCTGAAGTATCTTGTAATATGGTGCTTGTCCATGAGTTTGTGCGTATCTTCGAAATGCTGAATGAATATCTCCGTTAGTATAGATGAGGAAGGATTTCCCATTCCGAGTCCGTCTGTCGGTATGTATATCTCGTTGTTGAAGCGAAAATAATTCTGTTTGAGCACTATCTCTTCATGTGGACTTAGAGTATTGCAAGACTTCTCTTATGGTAGAACATCTGAACAAATGGCTCTGACATCAACTCAACTAAATATCGATTTATGAATATATAATTATTAACATTATTTGTCTCAAATAAACTTGATATTTTTTTTTATTAAAAGTTAAGAAAAAAACTCTTGACTAATTAAAATATGGGTCAATTCTCTTCGTCTACATAGAGAATAGTCATTTCAATTATATGGATGTATTTAAGAAGTTTTCTTCACAAAGAGACTTTGTAGCGATTCTTTGCAGGTTTTTCTTGGACGGGTTGGTATTAATAATTTACATTATTTAAATATAAATAGTTCCATGTTTTTAAATGACCCTTAAGTGCGAAGTTGTAAGTCGGGTTCCCAAACGGCCAACTTCATGAAGGCTCTATAAAACTTTTAATATTTTAATGAATTCTTGTTCAAGTCTTTACATTTCAAACAGAGCAATTTGAGCTCCTAGTACCCGCATATTCCTTAGAAATTGAATCCAGTTGTAGTTTATACTTTCGAAGTAAGTATATTCATTTGAACTATGCAAGTCGGATGGTTACAGAAGAAATAAAAATGTTTTAATTGAAAAGAACAATAAACTCATTTTGTGACTAAATCTAATTTTTTCGGGCAATTTATAAATTGATATACTGATGTAATTGACTAATTGTAATTAGAGGGTTGGAATCAGTAGTCTTAATGAACGAACGAGAGTAATTTAGTTACTCGGCAGATAACGAGATAATCGTTAAACCGATTTTCTACGCATATTAGCGTTATCAGTTTCTCATTATAGGGATTTTGCGAGAAACCATTATATCCACCACTGGCATAAATATCTTTTTCAATTCAAAATTTCTTACATTATTATGTTTTCATAGATGTTTTCAAATGAAATTTTAAATTACCTGGGCTAATAGACCTTTCGCTGGCTATCTTCCTGCATACTGCCCTTTAAACAGATTATGCTCATATTAAATTAAGTATTGAGGTTGCCTACTCTCTATCACACGCACATTTGTATATGAAAAATGGGGGCGATTACAGTAAATGGCCCGAAGTGTATGCCATCCCAAACCAGGAGTCCAAAACGGTTGTAGATGCCTTTGTAAATAATTGGGTGTGCCGATACGGGGTTCCAATAGAACTGCATTCTGACCAGGGGCGAAATTTCGAATAGGCCATATTCAAGAAAATGTGAGAATTGTATGGCATCAAAAAGGCAAGAACGACACCGCTTCATCCACAATCTGATGGCATGGTTGAAAGATTTAATCGGACACTGGAGGAATATCGCAGAAAAGTGGTTAGCACACACCAAAAGGATTGGGATGTGCACATACCAAAATTACTACTGGCTTACCGGTCGGCCGCCCATGAGTCCACCTCACGTACTCCGGCGAAAATCCTATTTGGAGTAGAATTAAGATTGCCAGCGGATTTGGAATTTGGGACCAAACCCGGACCGTCCTGCGAAGACAATGGAAATACTCTTCAGGCACAGGAAGACCTGCATGAGCTCCATGAGAGTTTGTACGCAACTGTATTAAAATGACAGGTGATAAGATGAGAGCCAGGTATGATCGAGCAGCAAATACGGAGGGATGCACTGAAGGGCAAATGGTTCTACTATTCAACCCACAACGAAAGAAAGGACTATCCCCTAAATTGCAAACGCACTGGGAGGGACCTTACAAGGTGATGAAGAGATTGAACGACGTTGTCTACCGGATACAGAGGTACCACAATCCGAGGTCTAAAATGAAAGTGGTACACCTAGAGCGACTAGCCAAGTATGGCAACGGCGATATTGAGCCTATTCGGGACGAAAAGGCTTAAGTGGGCGGCAGTGTTGCGAAAATTAAATTCATGAATAATCCTTCAGAGAGAGAGAGAGAGTCGCGTATTTGGAAAGTGTTATGTAGATCAAAGAAGCAAACATAATGTACAGTTCCATTTAGACCCGCCCAGCCCAGCGTCGAAGGGTCCAGACAATTCCCCTTTGATGTTTGCGTAGGACCTATATAAAGAACCAGCCAGCCAGGAGCGAGTCAGTTTTCTTCTCAAGTACTCATATGTGCGTTCGGTGCTACAGTGCGACTTAGTGCAGTGTGGTAAAGTGTTTTTATAAGAACAACAGTGTTGTGCCGTGACTGTAAGTAACAGTGCAGTGCCGCGAAGTAAAGGACAGTGCAGTGCCGTCTTTCTGTGAATTTCAGTGACCGTGAGTGAATTATTGGACTATGTAATCGGAAGAACAGTGACGCAATCTGTGTATACTGTTAGTAAAAATTAAGAATAATTACCAAGTGTATTGTGCATTGTGAAATAAATTGTGCAGTGATAAAAACTGTGAAATTTGCGAGTATTTAATTTTGCAATCCAAAAGAACTCTTATTTATTAAACGTTTATTACTGGTTTTGGTAATAAAAACATAACAATATATATATATATATATATATATATATATATATTGTCATTGTTTATACTTATACTTCTTTTTTCACTTACTCACTTTAGAATATATTTTTAGTCCAAATTATTCTAAGTAATATTTTTACTTCAATTGCTTACACATAATGAAACGCAAATTGTAATGAGCCAAACTCATTTTTATGGAGAACAGAACTATTATTGAAAAATTTAAACTATTCTATGAACTAATCAGCTGATCTCTTTATTTGTGTACGTGTTGTATATTTCTTTCCATTATCTAGAATGTCTGTGAATCTAGAAAGTAGTGGTATTTACCTATCATTTGCCGAGAGGCATTTTTTCTATAAATGGTTTTACTTAGATTACATAACTTCAGAACTTTTTTTAATTGTTTGGCTCTATTTTCAATTTTGCTATTTCCAATTTTTTTTTTTTTTTTATGTTCTACGACAAACCTAGATTATTCTGCTCTTCTAGGTGGTTAGTGAGAGCTTATAATTGAGATGGGTTAAAAGGAAAAGTGCTAGAAGGGGAGCGTTGGATGTGGGCCTGGTAGGAGGGGATGTTATCAGTAGTGACAACACGACATGAATTGGGCACTGATAACACGTCATCGGCCTATCTATCAACACGCCAGCTCCCTATTCAGGCCTATACTAACAACCATAACGTCTAGTTCAAATTTCGCCCTTCCTTCATATGTAGCTTATTCTGTGAGTTACGATTTCCAGCTGAACCTCCAGAATTTTCTCATTCTTGTGCTGTGTTAGTACAATGAATCTCCTCATTAAGGAAGATGGGCATAAGCCATTCCGAATAAGAAATTGATCGACAATTCCATGGCAATGACAAATCCACATATATCACATTTGAAAGTACTATCTCCTTAAATGTTGAAGTGTTTTCTCCCAAAATGCTAAATGGTAGAGGAACCAATTCAGGATAAAACACTAGTAGAGGTCAAGGCCTTTATATTGATCCTGATTTGAAGAGTGTTTAAAACTTTTTGATATTATAACGATTTATTATGTTTTACTAATAATCTTTCATGAAATAACTATTGTATTTATTTATAGCTGCCGTTTTTTGAGGTTTGTTTTGATATTTTGTTAAGTTTTTATTAATTATTAGTTTCGTTGTATTTGGTTCTATTATATGCTGTGTTCCTTATCCTATTGATTATATTCTTCTTCTCTTTACTACATTATTCTTTAAGTTACGAAGCCTTAAAAATAACTTAAATATCAGAATAAAATCTAATATAAACATTATTATGAAAAAGAGGAAGGCTCAGGCTAGCCATGAGAGTTAAAGCGTTGGCTTTAATCTCACATAGTAAACCTAGAGTGGCGAGTTCGATTCCCACCTGGGCATTAGGAATTTATTTAGTGATGGACTCATTAAATAAAATCCTTAGTCCCACCCGCGCTAGATAAGAGTGGTAACCTAAAGATAACCCGTTCTAATTAGCCATAGTAGCAAAAAGTGGAGGTTAATAAATGATAATAATATCAAAATAAAATATTAAATGAAGATAGTACACTTTTATTATTGAATTTTAAAAAGTGGTTACTAATGTCACTAATCTGGGGAATTGCTTTGAATATTTTGAGCCTGACAGTGGAGATTTCGTAAAAATATATTAATTTTAGGATAAATGGAACTTCATTGGCAAATTTGAGTAATCGATCATCATCAAAAAGGGGAAACTGTGGGGTTTGGCACATGTCGCAACAGGTTATTATGAACACCAGGAGAAGTAAGTAAAAATATAATAATAAAATATAATGATTTGCCAGATGCTCGTACGTAATAAATTTAATGTTATAAATTTACTCTTAAGTAATTAATGAAATGAAATGTATAGATTTTCATTAAACATTCCTAGATGAAGACTCACATCAGCTGGCCATAGAGATAACGTCATTTCTGTAATGTAAATATTTCAATAGCATTGATAATATTTTTTTATTACTTATTTTACTATTATTTATTAACTTCCATTTTTGGAACTTAGGCTAATTGGGACGGGCTATATACAGGTTACCACCCTTTTCTAACCAGGGTGGGACTTAGGATGTTATTTAATGAGTTTCGTCACTAAATAATTTCCTTTGCCCAGGCAAGAATCGAACTCGCCACTCTAAGATTACCATGTGAAATTAAAGGCAACGCTTTAACTCACATAGCTAACCTGAGCCCTATTACTTATATTAAAAAGTATAGAAAGTTTACGCGTTTTATGATTATACTTTGTTTTAAATTTATCTCTAGGTTGCTATATCGTATAGAGTACATTTCCTTGTGGTTTGTATAATTAGTTTTAATCCAAGAAAAAGGAGGTAATAAAATAATGAAAAACTAAATCATACTGTGGAATGCTTTAATTAAACTTTAAAGAAGTATGCCATGACGCAAATTGGGTGAACTCATTTAGAGTGAAGAAGAGTCTGTTATATTGGCTTTACGCATTTGTAAGCCAAATTTTATAAGAGCATTGATGTTGGAATTCACTTTTTAAAAACCAGTCCGTCACGCAGGGGCTGCGTAAACTAAGCAGATTTCCCATGTGAAGTTTTACAATAGAGAAATCTGCATGCTGGTAACACAATACCAACGTGATTAAATACAAACGGTAATGAGAAATCTTTCAGTTAATTAAAATAAATTCCCAACTGAAACGGCTTCTGAATTGTAAGAATAATTCATATTTTAATAACTCAAATTTTAGTAGTCCAAGAACTAAAGAAGGGGGGGGCGGATGAACAGAACGTATTTGCATAAATCTCACAAACTAAAGAAGGTAAGGTAAGGTTAGAAACGACAGGTAAGGTTAGAAGAAGCCTCCCACCTGAGCCAAGCAATGACGAAAATGGCCGACCTAATCCGAACTGTACCCACCACAGACTTCATAAAAATGCAAATATCTCGGTTAATATTCAAGATAAAGAATAAATGTATATAACAATATTTCTAGTAAATTTAATTTGCAATAAGAATGGTTCTATACAATTTTTCGATCCGATGCATGATAACGGAGATATTTTGAATTTTCAAAAATTCCCATTCTAAACCCCCCTCCCTCTAGTCCGATTTCAGCCATTAACGAACTTGATCTGTATCATTTCATACAATGGTTAAGTATCGAGTTTCGTAACGATCAAACCAAAATTGCCCCCGCTAGATCGTTAACAGACATATATATATATATATATATATATATATATATATATATATATATATATATATATATATAACGTTTAAATGCAAAACGTTGTAATATTTAATAATATTTTAAATAAAACATATCGAAGTAATTCAGGTTCAAATGAAATAGGTGGGATATGGGGGATAGTCAAATACAAGCGCTTGGCAAAAATATGGATGTATGTTGCTGACTTTATTTTGAGATTTAATTAGACGTAAAATTATAATTACACAGTTAATCCTTAACGTCAACACGTAAATCCGATTTTGTGACAACTTTTAAGATTGTAAGAGCAAAAAAAGAAATAAAAAGAATCAAAGAAGAAACGCCGCTATAAAGCTGGCTAGGATAACCATTGGCAGTAATCTGATAAGTGGTGAGTTATAGGCAATTCGAGGTGAAACCAGTACTGCAGGTTTAACTCGCGAGCTGTAATATCGCCAACTACCAATTACCCTGGACATATTTACCCAGAGTAATTACCTCTTTTAGGCATTTATACCCTCTCTCCCTTTATAGTCTATTAAAAGGAATAATTAGGAATAAAAGTCATTAATTCATCTTGAAAGTAGGTTTTCAGCTGACAGGAATGTTTATGAGATTTATACCTGACATCTGGCCCCTTACAGCTCTAGCTCACTTAAATTTCCCCGAATAGCTCGCCTATTAAATTTTGTCCCAGATCATTAACTCCCCTAGAACAATCAAGCTTTTGGTTCGTGCCCGTCTAACAAATATGGGAAATATGACTTATATTATAACAATTACTACAAATGCTTGCCAATGAATTTGAATTTTTATTTCTAATAAAATAATTTGCCAATGGAATATAAACATTTTAAACCCTTTCAAGATGGTTCAGGTCTCGATCTTTGCTTGATTTGTTGACCGGTATTCGACAAGTCTAATAAGATGGCTTCCTTCTTGCGTGTAAATGAATCGTCCACATCCATTGCTGCTAAACTCAAATACTGTAAAACAATAAGGCAATTTTCAATTCCAAATGAAGGTGCCGTTGTTATTTATTTATTAACGTCCTCTTTTTGCTACAAAGGCTAATCGGAGCATGTTATTACACTTTTCTAGGAAGGATGGGATTTTACTTTGATGATGAATGAATATTATTAATTTCATGGATTCATTATAGATATTATTTTTATGTTTCCTGCCCCAGAACTCATATTTCTGCCTTTAAAGCTTTTTGGAAACTATTGTGAACTCACTTACTATTCTAATCCTTTTTTTATAAAAGAAAATGTAAACAAAGAACTTTCCCATTTGCTGGATATGCTACTGTTCTGACATCATCTATTCTCCATTTGCCCAGTAATATTGTTTGTTATTCGTTAAATCCCACTTTGTGCTACTAAGTCTAATCGAGATGGGTTATCTACAGGTTACTACCCTTTTCAAGCCAAGGTAAGACTCAAGGATTATATTTAGTGAGTTCATCAAAATACAAATTCCCTTTCGACAAGTAGGAATCGAACCAATGTCTCTAAGTTAGCCAAATATACTAATAACAACGCCTTCCTCACTTGGCTAACCTTAGTTCCAAAGACAAAATATTAAATGATATCTAACGCATCTAATTTCGATTTGTTTTTCAAATCCAAAGACCGACTTCGCATTTATAGATCCAGTATTTAATAGCATTCCGTATTTGAAGAAAGTATTAATTGAGCAGACATTACGACTACTAAAGACAAAATGTCTGACCTGATTTGAAAAAAAAAAAAAAAGCAAATCAAACGACAACAAATAATTTGAGAAAAACGTTTAACAAAGTGACACTTCTGACAATGGATTTAACCAACCGACAAATATAATCAGAGAAGTAATATAAATCAAATGTACTGTAAATATTTCAATAGAGAATTTGACTAATGGTTCAGCAAGTTCTTAACTCTAGCTATTTCACTATAGACTTCTAGGAAGGCAGTGGATTACTCTGACACTTTAAATGTGTAATGCAATCCAAGCAAACTTCTTTCAGGGATTGGATTAACCACAAATGTTAAGCAAACGACCTGTGGTTTTTCTGGTTTCTGATATAAAAGAAAAAAAAAACTAACAACAATAACAATTAATTTACATCAAATTATCGCAAATTAGTGTGCATTCATTTCATGAAGTACACCATATTACCTGAATTAATTTATAACAACGAAAATGAAGTAGAAAGAAAAGTTTAGTTATTGGACTATAAGTGCAAGAATAAATAAATCAAACACAAGAAAAAGCTTATCAATACTAAAGAAAATATTTAGTTTTAGGTTAATAAGCATCACTTCAATAATCTCGTTAGCTAACTTTGAAGTTTAGTGAAGATAGATAACGTCGTCATAAAACAATAAAACTATCTTTTTTAAAGTTAAATAAAATAAAACCTTTCACACATCAACAGGCAATTTTTTTTTAATTAAGGAAATAAAATCAGAACAGTCAGAAGGTTTTGATTTTATTTACTTAATTTAAAAATTTACCTGTTGATGTGTGAAAGGTTTTATGTTATTTACTTTTAAGAAAGATAGTATTTATTGCTTTATGGCGATGTTATCTATTCGATTCTTTTTCTAAAATATTTTAGAGATAGGTAATTATTGTTTTTTTGTGTCAACAGGGCTCTGACGATGATGCACTGCATCGAAAGCGCTCTGTCATTTTAATAAATTTTTACAGTGCAAGTGTAGCCATTTCTTCCCTCTATCTCCATTAGAAGTCAGTTCCACCTGCCAAAATACCAATGCAGAACGTTGGAGTTAATTTTACCCTCCTCTGGAAGCGATCTATTGACCATCCTGTTGTTTTCTTAATTGTAGACTTTCTTAATACTTACCAGACATGGGTTTGAGGTAGAGACTGTGCTAATTCACAAGTAAGCACTAACCTCCTACGTAATGAGAGTTTTTCCTGTGATGAATGAAGTAATAAATCCTAAATTCTAAGTGGAGGTATAAAACAACATCAACGCTTCGCTTGACAGTTGTTTTTCTTCTCAATGGAAACCAATAAGATAATCCAATTTTTTCACTAACTCCAAATTTTACGAATAATCCAATCAAATATAATAATGGGTCCAGTCTGCCAACACTATGAGATCCTGACGTTAACACATGTTATCCTGAGATACCGGGTAAACAACAAAGATAGAAACCAATTGAAAAATCCTGAAATACTAGAAGAAGCCATTGGATACAAGAAAGAAAACGTTGATTATTATATTATTTGAATAATTAAAGAGAACACACATCTGGAACAAAATTTTTCCAAAAAACAAAGTTTTTGTCTGAGTTATAAATTTATTTTTGAGGTTACTTATATTGCAATAGTTTTATATTTAAATATTCATTGAGTCCCATTTGTTATTATTAATATTTGAAGCACAATGGCTCATGGACTAGATCCTTATTAAACAAATAAATATAATTTATATGGATGATATTTTCTTAAATGTAGAATTCTGTAAGTTAAGGGGAGCTATTCTTCTTTCGCAGGTTAATCCTTCTTCTTTCCAACAAGATCCATTTGGGCGTGATCAATGAACAACCTTTGACAGATCGGCTGGAAACCTTTACTGTGACCTTCACTATCCTTCGCTCGTTTCTATTGGACAAGTTAGGAAATACGTCACATCTCTTATTTAAAATTCTGTTGCGCGTAAATACTTTTATAGAATAGAAAAGAAAAAAAATAAATTTTTTTTAAATGTCCATCAATTCTACCTAGCAGATGACGAACATGAGGTTCAAAACTCTCTATATATATATATATATATATATATATATATATATATATATATATATATTGGTTCCGCTCTGATCGTTTCCGCTCTGATCCGTTTGATCGTTACCAAGCTCGAAATTTTGTCGTTTTATGTAAAAATAAAGTTCAAGTTCGTTAACAGCTGAAATCGGAACAGGAAAAGAATTTTGAAAATTCTTAATATCTCTATTACTACAAGTCGGATCGATAAGGTGTATTCAATAAATCGTATTGCAAATTAAATGTATTGTAAGTATTGTTATATGCATTTA
The DNA here is from genome assembly GCA_019009955.1 of Riptortus pedestris. NCBI lineage: Eukaryota > Metazoa > Arthropoda > Insecta > Hemiptera > Alydidae > Riptortus > Riptortus pedestris. The sequence goes on from CM032229.1 coordinate 154,258,780, forward strand.
TTCTCTATCTTGACTATTAACCATGATATTTGCATTTCATCAATAAACCCCAACTTCTACTAGTGTTGCTTAAATAATACTCTGTTATACAATTAACCACATTATTCGAAGCCTAAATATCAAATATTGTTTTCATTGAACTTTTACTTTTTATGATATATGCAAATACGTTTGGTGACCCTTCTTCTTTTGTTTTTATACATATTACTAAAATTTGAGTTGAGATAAAACTCATTCTTATTCACAACAAATTAAAGCACTAGCTTTAGTAAATTGTTTTCAATAAATTTAATATGTTATATTCAGATATTTTTCATTAATTGTTTCTTTCCAGACTATCTATGCAGCACTACGAGGCTGGGTGGCCTGTTTGTTTACAATTCAGCCACTTTCCATTGTAGGCATTATTAACTTGTAAATTTACTGAGCATTCGCGATAGTGTTACCTGTTTGTACATTTATTTATTGAAAACTGTCGCTTGGGAAATCTGCTTAGTTTACGCAGCCCCTGCATGTCGGACTTTTATTTCATACTGGTGAGATAGTGGTGATCCCTTGAAGACTGAAATGATTAAAACTGTATGAATTAAATAACAACATTATATTTTCAGTCTATTTGTTGTTTTTTGGCTCTTTTATGGTTTACTTATGGGGCTTTTGTACAAATATTTGTCTAAATCGTTTTTGGGTTTTTGAAATTACTGTTTTATACAATATCTTATAAGGATAACCCCCGCTGTTTGCTGTTGAATAGACATGAATGGAGGCGTGATTTGGAATAATCATCGGTGGAAAATAGTTGAAGTGGAGTATAGTGGTAAATCGGAGACAAACAGGGTGAGGGAGAATACTAATTCTAGCGGATGCCGTTCGGAATAACTAATGCACCATCACTCTCCTTCCCACGCACTCTCTCTCGCTCTTCTATAAATCTGGCCAAACTTACCAGTCTGCGTTTTACAAGTTACGAAATAAGCCTCCCAACCTTGTTCTCTCTCTCTCTCTCTCTCTCTCTCTCTCTCTCTCTCTCTCTGTCTCTCTCTCTCTCTCTCTCTCTCTCTCTCTCTCTTCTCTTTTCTCTCTCTCTCTCTCTCTCTCGCTCTCTCTCACTCTCTCTCTCTCTCTCTCTCTCTCTCTCTCGTTCTCTCTCTATACATATATATATATATATATATATATATATATATATATATATATACTAGCTCAGATACCCGGCTCCGCTCGGGAATTCATTTGAGGCTGATTGATGCTGGTATTTTTTGGCAAGGCTTTACTTTGCACAATATTTTGACATTTACCCGTTCCAGTGTTTAGAGTTAATACCCGTCGTTTCTGTATATAAATAAAAAATAAATTTAATTTTTTTTAAGACTTCACTGTCCTCCATATTGTCATATTATGCAAAGATTTGAAATATTAAGTACAAAATATTAACATACATTTGAATTAATTTTTCCAGGTGAGGTACCTCGTAGTTCATATTGAAAAGAATTGTCGAGCAAATTTCTCTAAATAACAAAATAAACAACTTTTGTTATGTGCATATTTGCCGAAACCCAAATAGGAAACGAAATATCACTATTTTTAATTTCATGCCTCCCTTATAACCCCCACTCCTGCCCGTTCCTAGAAATGTTTGTATGGCTTATTATAAGTAAGGCGTTAGTGCTAATACACATACCGAGTTTTATTTAGTTCGGTTGAGTCTTTTGTGACAAATAAAATTGTTCACTTCCGCTACAGGTTTTAGCGTATAAGCAAATTTCTCTAAATAACAAAATAAACAACTTTTGTTATGTGCATAATTGCCGAAAATGCAATAGGAATTTTTAAGCTATTTTTAATTTCAGGCCGCCCTTATAACCCCACTCCTGTTCGTCTCAGAGAATATTAACATAGCCTAAAGTCTAAGTTGGGTTAGTAGTAATATACATACCAAGTTTCATAAAATTCGGTTCAGCCGTTGATGCGTGAAAAGGTAACAAACAAACAGACACGAAAGAAACAAAATTCCGTCACGCAGGGGCTGCGTAAACTAAGCAGATTTCCCTCGTGTAGTTTAGTAATAGATAAATCTACATACGGGTAACACAACACCACCGAGAATAAATACAAATGGTAATAAGAAATGTTTCATCCAATTTCGATAACCTGCCGACAGGAAGCAATAGGTTAGAAATGTAAACAAACGGGTCTGCCCATCTCACACCGGAAAGAAAAACTTACTGAAATATATCAGAATATAAAATATTGATTTTATTGAGAACTATCTACTATATCTAGTACTGTAATTAATAATAACTCAGAATAATTGTTATCTCCATCAATCAAATTTTAGTAGTCAAAAATCTTAAGACGGGGGGGGGTCACCGAGACATATTTGCATGTATCTCGTATAATAAAGGTCTCTCGAATCCAATATTTGGTATTTAAACTTCAATTAATGTGATTTATTATGTATCAGAGTATTGTTAATGTAACATGAGTAGAAGTGGCGGTTTGCTGATGGCTGAAAACTGAAAAATGCAAATATCTCGGCTAATATTCAAGATTGTGAAGAAATGTATATAACAATATTTATAGTAAATTTAATTTGCAATAGGATTAATTCTACACAATTTTTCAATTTAACCTATGGTAACGGAGATATATCGAATTCTTGAAAATCCTTCCCTCTAAACCCCCCCTCTCCCTGGCCCGATTTCAGCCGTTAACAAACTTGATCTTTCTTTTTACATAAAACGACTAAATATCGATTTTGGTAACGATTAAACAATAATTGCGACCGCTAGAGTGGTAACAGACATATATATATATATATATATATATATATATATATATATATATATATATATATATATATATATATACAGTTTTGAACGGACCTCATTTTCGTCATCTCCTGGTTAGGATCGATGGACACTTGAAGAAAAATTTCGAAAATCGCGCCATGAGTACAACCTCAATAGCTGATTTCCCTTAAGGGAAATCTGCTAAAATACAGTTATGGTGTCAATGACATGTGAAACGCATAGTTATCGTGAAATTTCGTGAAAAAAAATCAATGTACAGACAGAGGTTACAATTTTATATATATATAACACTCCACTCTTTTCTCTAATTTTATAAGTAAATTATTAAAAATTAGTACTTTGAGATTAAAAATAATGACAGTTCTAAAGATCTTGAACAATTCAGTATTTGAAACAAAACAAACAAAGAAAAAAACTACGTCACGAAGGTACAACTAAGCAGATTTCCTGCGTGTTGGAATTCTCCAGTAGTACCAAGACTTTGTTAGCAGGAATAAAATGTTAACTGGAGAAGAGGTGTTTAATAACTGAAGTACATGAAACTGGGTATTTGCAGAAAATAATTGGTGTGTTAATTATTCCTCCAGATGATTTCATTTCTAACGCTACATTGTAGTTCCCTTCCTATGTTCGGACCCTCAGAGTTTAAAGGGGTATCCAGGCGTTATTATTTTCGGAGTGATTTGGGGGATAATATATATTAGATGAGCAAGGAAGTGGGGCATTATGTCAGGAAGGCAGGTAACCGGAAATACCTGGCTCCACCTAACGGCTTTAGTTTAAAAAATATGTTTCTTGTCCCGCCGAGTTTGAGGGAAAAGTATTCCAGGGCAAACTATAAATTAGGATTAATTGTTTTTCTTTGTTAGCGGTGCTAGTGACAAAGGTCCAAGATGTGATGAATGCGCCTCAAAGTTTGGGATGTGGGGAAAAACTTTCCAAATTACCGCCGCAACTTAGTTGGAAGTTGCAACTAAGTCCTCAGAGGGCTTAGTGTTTGAGCCAGACCCGACCACGATACTAAGCTCTGTACTTCGTGCTCTACTGTGAGAACTGTAGTATCGCCCAAGGTATCCGTCTCAGTAGTAGAACATCAGTCAAAGAGTCATTATCCTGTACAATTATAAGCAGATTTCCTTAAATCTCTTATTGAGGTTGTTCTATGAAATATCTACAATTTTCTACCTTTCAAGGGTCCATTGACCTTATAAGCTCCTGGTGAGCTTGCAAACGGCCTAACTAGCTTTCAGCGAGAACGAATACAACCGACCATAGTTCGTCGGTTACACTTAAAAAGTCCGTCACGCAGGGGCTGCGTAAACTAAGCAGATTTCCCACGTGAAGTTTTACAATGGAGACATTTCAGAATAGAGAGTCAAACAGTTACGGGAACGGCCCAAACTAACTCTTGACGGAAACTCAGGACTAGACTCGAAGTTAGCCGATCTCATCTCAGAAGCTGAAAACAGAAAAATGCAAATATCTCGGTTAATATTCAAGATACAGAATAAATGTATATAACATAATTTATAGTAAATTTAATTTGCAATAAGATTGATGTCATATACTTTTTCGATCTGACGTTTAGTAACGGAGATATTTCGAATTTTCGAAAATCCTCCCCTCTAAACCCCCCCCCCTCCTACTGGTCCGATTTAAGCCATTAACGAACTTAGTCTTTGTTTTTGCATAAAACGTTTAAATATCGAGTTTGGTAACGATCAAACGAATATTGCGACCGCTAGAGCGTTAACAGACATATATATATATATATATATATATATAATTTTGAACGGACCTCATTTTCGTCATCTCCTGGGTAGGATCGATGGACATTTGAAGAAATTTTTCGAAACTCGCGTCATGAGTACGACCTCAATAGCTGATTTCCCTTGAGGGAAATCTGCTAATAAAAATGCAAGTATCTAAGTTAATATTCAAGATAGAGAATAAATGTATATAACAATATTTAAAGCAAATTTAATTTGCAATAAGATTGGTTCTATAAACGTTTTCGAGCCGACTTATAGTAACGGAGATATTTCGAATTTTCGAAAATCCCCTCTTTTGACTCGCCTCCCCCTGTCCGATTTCAATCATTAATGAGTTTGATCTTTCTTTTTACATAAAACGATTAAATATCGGGTTTGGTAGCGATCAAAGAAAAATTGCGACAGCTAGAGCGTTAACAGACACACACACACATATATATATATATATATATATATATATATATATATATATATATATATATACTCAACCGCAAAAAAATCCGGACACTTCATTTTTGTCGTATTAAATGCTAATTTTCAGCAATTTTCTTTATGTGGGTACTCTAGTTATTACAGAGAATTTAGAGTCTAAGTCCATTGAACTAATCCCTTCAGGATTAGTAAACAATTAGATAAAACTCAGATTAGATTTATTTGTCGTAAAGTTGATCAATTCTAAACTGTAAGTAGTTTTTCGCACATTTAAACATCTTTAATTATTAACCAAGCATTTTCTTTAATTAATGTTTTATTTTTATTTCGGTCCAGAATAATGGGTCTTTCAAACTTAGATGGAAGGCCGCAGATTACGTAACATTGCCGAAACGCTTGGGGTAGCTAAGTCTACCATTCACTGTAATAAAAATGAAGAATAATTTTTTTTTTTAAATGTGTTAATTTATCTTTTTATTTTTTTATATTTTGTACTTTTGTGTAAATAATCAATAAAAATTATTCACTTTTGGCAGATTTTGTTTAAATAACCTATAGATTAACCAATTATTTTAATTAAAAAGATTAATATACATGTATATTAAGTATTTAACAAAATTATAAGACTAAATCTAAGTGTCCGGTTTTTTTTGCGGTTGAGTGTATATATTTATTTATTTTTTTGAAGGGGCCTCATTTTCGTCATCTCCTGGGTAGGATTGATGTGTATTTTAAGAAGTTTTTCGAACATCGCGTCATGAGTACGACCTCAATATCTGATTTCCCTTAAGGGGAATCTGCTTAAAGTCCGAAAGGCAACCGATTTTTGCAGGATAGTGGAGTTTGTGTGATTGCGGTAATGTTTATGCGAGAAAGAAGCCCGCCACAAAAATCAGCCGACTTGTGTCTGATCTGAAACATCGGAGAATAATAACGTCGGCCATAGCTCGATACTCAAGTATTTGTTCTCGCCAAATTAAGTTCGACGAGACAAAACTAGATAGAGAAGACCACCTTGGAAGAAGTCCTGAAAGCTCTCGAAATAAACAAGAGAACAAATACAAGAAACGGCGGTGACGGTGTTATACTCTCCAAAACGTGGGAAGCCATAATTAAAAGACCAAAACAGATGATTTATTCGAGGTTGCTAAGAAAATTAAAATTACTGTCAGACGAAGATGGTCTGTCTTTGAAAACTAGCAAATCTATCAACAATCAGATCGCTGCAGTAGACCTCCTCAATCGAACTCTTCACAATGAAAATATTTCCCAGCGATTTAGCCTGAAAAATAGAATAAATAAATACATTCATATATATATATATATATATAGAGAGAGAGAGGGGGGGGATTATAAATTTTATGTCGTGAGTTAGTCACTAAGTAAGTATCTCCCCCAAAAAAAAAAAAAAAAAAAAAACTTGAACACAACTCTAGGCTTAATAAGTTCGTTATGAACCTGAACCACACTTTAACTCACACGCAGCTAACCTGAGCCGCAAGAAATAAATATATTTCTGTCTAAGGTTAATTTTTAAACTAAAAAGGAGTTTTAAATTCAAATGAATTTTAAATTAAAGAATTAGGGTTTATTTCGGGGTGGTAATGAGAACTCAATTGAACTCTTATAATGTTTTAAGATGAATTTACATTTTTAAAGGAATGATTTTTTTTTATTTATTTAAAACCTAGCATTAAATATTGTATTGTTAAATATTATGTTATTAAATATGATATTGTATAATGCTATTGTTGAAGACTCAGTTGTTTTGATAACATTTAATAAATAACTCCATATTTGTAGAATTATTTTGTAGCTCTGATGATGGCAGTGTAAGTTTCTGAAAGCGCATATTAATATATTGAGAGGAGCCAGAAAATTGTGTCGATGAGAAATCTGATTTGTAACCTTTAGCTCCAGAAAAATTCATCAAAAGAGAGAAAATTCTATAAATTTTAGACATAAAATTTAAATGTTCTTATGTATTTGTTTCATTTTTAATGTATTTGTCGAGTATTATTTTCACTTTTAGAATGGACGGTTGTACCTCCCAGGCATAATAAGCTATGTTTACTTAAATTATTTTTTTATTTATGGACATCACATCAAAAGTGATTTGCCCTTTCAAAATTCAAAAATTGTACAAAGTTAAATAGCAAAAGTAAAACAGGTAACAACGAGTAACAATAACAAATACCAAACAACAATCATAAATAACAAAAGTGAAATATATAAACATTTTTTAAGTGAAAAAAAATGGTGATAGCATAAGTGGATGGATGATCAATAGGAAATGAATGACTGAAATGGTACTTTTGCCAATAATTGTCGTAATTTCCTGCACTAGGATAAACATATGCATGTGTACAAACGCATCTAATACTATTAATGCAAATAATTTGAAAGCCTGATTCACACTTCAGACTTAATTTGTATGTTAAATTTTGTCTTATATTTGAATTTTGTATAGATATGAGAATATGTTGTTAATGTATGGGTCAAGTTCTTATAAGTCGTAGGGGAAGTCCTGGTGTTGTCGTCTTGGCGTTGCCGAGTTTTATTAAAAACACCGTCGAAGCGAAGGACCCATTCTTCCTTTTCAATTATGAATCATGGTTAATGTTTTAATTCGATTCATTGTCGACGGTCGGTTGATCGGTGTTGAACAGCCAGATTGAAGTTTACATCGTTAGAATTTGACTTTTAATGGCAAAACGAATTCAATAAAATTTAAATACTCTAACGAAATTAATATTGACATGGAGGGGAGGAAGGCGGTGCAGGATGCAAACACTGGGAACATGGGCATCTACAATCAGCTGTGATAGCAGTCCCCTGTATCCTCCCATCCACTCTCCTACAACTACATATCCATCAGCTACTACACGCTTGCTCCATCAACTATCCATGTCCAGCTCCAACTGGCTTCCTAAGCCCGTTCCAGTGCAACCAGTGTCTGCAAATCACTCAGAGCAAATCCGGCTATTTTAAAGCAATCTCCTTTTTCAGTGGAATATCAAACGCAGTGGAGTTCAGCCTTCGTTGGTGCCTGACAAAATTCCACGTTAAGTGTTAACCTCATAAAGGTATGACCAGCATATAAACAATCTCATTTGCGTATGGCTAAAGAAGACAACAGATGCAGAATAATATGCAGCAAAACAATACCATGCCTCACAATTATTAGTAGCCAAATCTTAATGAACAATATTCGCGAGTATATTACGGCTACTACGGATGTTCCTGTAAAACTTTATTCTGGGGTTAAGACCAAACTGAATTACGATAACCATGTGTTTTATTGTAGTTTAGTGCAGTGCAGATCACAAGGAAAAGCAAATGTATGTGTTCTGTCCGGGGCACTTTGTGAGCGTTATATTTAGAAGTGCTTATGAGGCAGGCGCATTTTTAGAAGCGTAATAGAACTTTTTTATTTCTTAGCACATTTCCCTTTCCCAGACGCTTTTCTCCTCTCTCATTTGTTACCTTAATTTAGGACCGTCTCTTTGCACTCATGATCTATTTGTTTTTGAGGTCGGTTTATATCCCTATGAAGCCTACCAATTTGTCACCGGATGAGGTGACTCCCCATAGCTCAGTCGCAGGCTGCAACCAGCCACTGTCATTCTAGGTTGGGGTACTCACAGAGTACAATAACTACAACACACCACACACGCTTCCACTGTTCTCTCCAAAGTTCATCTACAGAATATTCCCAAGGGCACCTAACCGCTCCGAGGTGGCTGCTTGGAAGGTTTCATCTGGATCTTAGGACGTGTGCTGTTTATCCCTCTCTTGAATAACATCTCGTCAAGAAATCTTGACCGATGACCTCAAGAAAAAAAAATGTTTTGAAATAAATTGATGTAATCAGTAGGTTATAGGCACAAGTTTCATGGTTTGGCTTCAGTCATAAAAAAAATATATTTTTCAAAAAGTGTTTTTTTTATAGGTTGACCTCGTTTGTAAGTGCTAGTTATAATACAAGTCCGCAATCCAAGGGGGGCCTGGAATGTGTTGCAAGCTTGTGGATAGGAGCTAAGGGAGTCAAAATCTTTAGTCAAGCCGAGGGGCTGACAGACGTATATACTCGTTAGACTCCCGCAGATCCATAAGCACTGCTACACTAGCGCGCCCTGCTAGCGTTCTCGTGAACTAATGTTCTCCCTTGGCGGGGATCGAACCTGTACCTATTCATACCCCTTTCATATGACGGTAGTGGTAGATGTACCCACGCCTCAAATCTTAAGGCGGCCGCCGCACACTGGAGCGAGTGATAGGGTAAGCTGGACATTCATTAATATCTCCGTTTCTACTGCTCCTAGAATATTGATTCTGGTGTCATTTTAAAGCACATCGAATACTCTATTGAACTACGTCATCAGCAATTTTAATTTTTAAACAATTTTGCTAGTTGCGATATACCGGTAGGATGAATTTTAAATGAGTACATACAGATTATGTATCGCTTACTAAGTAGAGAATTGTGATTTGTAGACACATAATATCAACATATAAAATATTTAGACAAGAAAAACACGTATTTAACTATTTCTTCGAACGTAAATGGCGGCGTCAATTGCATTGAGGAGGAGGCGTTTTACACCGTATGTAGTTGGGAAAGGTCCGCGGGAGGTATAATACGTCTTCCGCACCGAAAGCGTTAACACTAAAAGTAAAATATTTAATGAATAGGCAAGTTTAGGCAAGATCTGACGACGTTGTAAATAAGACAATATACTCTTAAAAGTATGTCAAGTGGTATTTCTTCAAGCAAATACAAGCGATTTGCGAATTCAATTAAATAAAATTATTTTCAGCTCGATGTAAAAAAAAAAAAAAATTAGTGGAATTTTAAAAACCTTTTGTGCCAGTTTTTGATTTGTTATAATACCCTTAATGTGTACTGGAAGCAACAATAATTTATAAAATGAAATAAGAGTTCACGACGAATTAAATAAACCAAGGTTTTTTTTAACATAGCAATTATAACCAGGCATTATGTAAAAACCATTGCAATAATATGGCTAAAAATCAATCTGTTCAATTGAAAAGGGTTTATGTGGTACTAACAATACAATCAAAATCCCAAATTAAAACTTTTATTTTTTCCCTAAATGTCCAACATTAATGAAGGATCGCTCCAGTGTGCGGCGCCCCAAATATGTGTGTGTATATATATATATATATATATATATATATATATATGATGGGCAATCACAGGTTATAATTTAACAACAAATTTTTAACACACAAACAAACAAATTTAAACAAACATCAACAAATTTTTATTCACTAAACAAAAGTTTTTTGTATTTTTTTCTTGATATCGGAAATGATCCTAACCGGGAATAATTGACCAGTTTCTTATGGGAGAAAATCAAACGGATTTGTTTCTTGAAAAGTTAGAATTCGAATTTGCACGGGTGAAAAATAAAAAAAAATCAAACTCACAGTCGAGAATATTAAAACGTTGAATATGTAGGTATGTGTTGGGCAATCTATTTTTCCTGAATAGCTTCGTTGAGCTGAAGACTCTTTCCAGGGAATGTGTACCTTTCATCAGAGAATTATGGAATACAAACATTGATGAATGAATGGCTTTCTAACAACTACCCACCATTTTTAATATTACATCAGAAAGCTACAGAAAAGCCAATAAATCGCCATTAATTTTTCTATCATTATAATTCTCTATAATAAATCAGCTGTTGAGGTTGTACTCATCACGCTATTTTTTAAAAAAAAAGTAATCCTCAAATTTCCATCGATCGTACGAAAATGAGGTCGACTCACACACACATATATACTGCTCAAAAATGAATAGGGATATTGGTTATTTTTTCTTATCCTATTAATTTTAATTAAATCGACCTTAATTAAATTACATTTTTATGGGAGGAAAAGACAATAATTTCTAATAAATATTAATGATATTTATAATTTAAAAAAAAATAAAAAATGCTAGGCCCCATAAATACCACAAAACAGCCAATATCCCTATTCACTTTTGAGCAGTATATATATATATATATATATAAAATTTAAGGCCGTACTGGTTAAGGTGTGGTTACACCTACCACTACTCAGAAAGCTGAAGGTTCGATCCTCGCCAAGGGAGAATTTTGTTCACGAGTTCGCTAACAGAGCACGGTGTTATTGCATTTTCTTGGTTTGAACTTACAGTAATTGTAGTTGATATTCATAAATCCAACTACTAGTAGTAGTTGCAATTGTAAAGGTAGTTATTGAGTAATAACTACAACTACATACAAACAATTAGCTGAATTTTACGTTCCAAAGAGCGAACATGTTTTGATCGCTTCTATATAAATATTTACATTCGTACGTACATTCGTTGATAATGAATGGCTCATCTGAGACGAGCCATGTTCAACTGGTACAGAATATGTCTGTAGAATATCTGAAGGTGGACGCTCCTATCAGCACACTCTCTTGTCATGTCACTCCCGTGCAGGGCACACCAGTCTGGTTTTTATATCCGTCACCTCGCGCACTTGAATCCATTCATGGATCAGCAGGACTCCTAAAAAGTTTACACGTCTGACAGCCCCTCGAGATGACGACTCTTTTAGATCTCGTCCACAGGCAGGCTGATACCGGGCTGGCCACAGACCCTCCGGATAAAATCCGTCGGTCTATTGGAGACAACTCATTCAATCACTTCCTAAATAATCTGAACTCGAGTACCTAGAAAAGATTTGATGAACATAATATTTGGAATTTCAGCTTGAAATAAGACGGTTCATGATATATTAGCATATTCGTAAAGTTCTATGACCGAAAGTGGGGGTTTACTGAAGGCTGAAATCTCAAAAATGACAATTTTCGGTTAATATTGAAGATTGAGAAAATGGATAGATAGATAGATTTTATTCGCTAATATATACATATTTTAGCCTGAGACCCATTTGGTGTTAGCAATCTTACTAATAATATACAAAACGAAAAAACAAATGTAGATATCCCGTATAAGAAGTAGTGACACAATATTTAACCTACTATATACAATAAAATTATACATTATTTTTTTTAATATATTTTTCAAGTATTACTAACTACCAACATATACTTGCTGACATAAAAACAATTGCAAAAGCTGATTTCAAATTACAGCAGTGTTTCAAAAAAATAAAAGTAACCCTGATATCAACTGACGACTTCCGTAATGTGACCAAATTCTATGACGAGACGAACGTTAAATACTACACATTTCGAAACCCAGCTGACAGTGAATTATCTGTTATCATTAGAGGTGTTCCTTATAGCATCTCTGAGAAAGAGGTATTGGACGAACTCGCTACTCAGTACCCAGTTGTCAGTTTGTAGATTACAAAATAGAGAACGGAATCCAACTCCAATCATGGCCGCAGAGCTTGAGGACAATGCTAAGAGCAAAGAAATATTAAATTTAAAGGCCCTTTTTAATGCAGTTGTGATCGTTGAGCCAAGGCGGAAATCCAAGAGGGTGTCCCAGTGCACGAATTGTCTTCGTGTAGGACACTCCAAAAACTATTGTCACTTAGACACCAGGTGTAGTAAGTGCTCTGGCGAACACAATTACATCGCTTGTCCCAACCGAAATGCCAAAGATTCCTGTTGTGCCAACTGTGGAGAAAACCACAAAGCTAACTACAGGGGCTGCAAAGCATTCAAAACTTTTACATCCCTTGTATCTAAAAATAAGTCCTCAAAAAACACCTAGTTCCCCTCGCCATCCACTGCTACCCCCACCACCCCCAACATCAACATCACACCCTGATTCCTCAACAACCCGCCCTAAACAGAATGCATGGACAAACAGGCCACCGCACCAACAGACCACAACACCTAAACTCAGAGACGCAACCACTCATTCTGATGATCAATTGACAGACATACTACTTAGTTTAATAAAACCATTTATCCTTAAAATAAAATCATTTCTAACCCAGCATTTAACCAACTTATTCTCAGTTAATCATGGCAGTGATTAATATACGAAATCTTTCTCTGCTCAACTGGGATGCCAACGGCCTAAAGATTAGACAAAACGTATTAACCAATTTCCTGAATAGACATGACATTGACATCGCTTGCATAACTGAGACACACCTCATAAACACTGACAAATACCGAACTCCCAGATACAATATATACAGGACGGACCAAGAAACACGACGCGGAGGAGTTGCAATATTAGTAAAAAAGTCCATTACCCACCGTAATTTCGCCATCACACATTCTGGAGCTTATTTAGAAAAAGAATATTCTTCGCAAGCGGTGGCAACGAATAAGGGAACCAGAATTTAAACACGAGGTCAATCGTTTATCTGGTGACCCATCGCTATAGCGAGAGACAAAACGACTACTCAACCAAACTACTGAAATACCTTCACTGACTAATGGAGACACTACAGCTTTAACTGACTCTGACAAATCTAAATTACTAGCAGATTATCTAGAAAATAAATTCCAAACATCAAACTATAGTGACCCAGAAACAGACGCTACTGTATCCACATCCTTCATACACACTGGACTGACGAACCACAACATTGACTTTATATCCCCCAAAGAAATTGCCTCAATTATTCACAAACTTTCCCATAAGAAATCTCCTGGCGAAGATCAAATAACCAACACAGTTTTGAAGAAGCTTCCCCGCAAGTGTATTGCTCTCCTCACAAGCATCTTTAATGCCTGCCTCAGACGAGCGTACTTTCCGGAGAAGTGGAAACACGCTCACGTCATATTTTTTCACAAACCAGGCACACCGCGAGGAAACCCTGCAAGCTACCGCCCCATAAGCCTTCTTAACACGACGGGAAAGCTCCTAGAACGCCTGGTTAATGGTAGACTTAGGAATCATCTTATGGACTTCATCCCTCACCACAATTTGCCTTCAAGCCTCATCATTCTGCCGTTCAACAACTCCAAAGGGTAGCGGAAGTTATCACGGAAGGATTTGAACATAAGCAGTATACTACGGGTATCTTCCTCGATGTCTCAAATGCCTTTGACACTGTATGGCACGAAGGATTGCTGCATAAACTTAGGATTAGAAACACTCCAGCATACCTATATAGTATTATTGCATCCTTCTTAGAAGGAAGAACATTTTAAGTGAAAATAAACAATACTCTCAGGACGAACCGGGATATCAGAGCTGGCGTACCGCAAGGATCCATACTTAGTCCATTGCTCTACATCCTCTACTGCAGTGACATCCCGCAGGTGGAAAATTCTGTGTTAGCTACCTTCGCAGATGACACGCTCCTCCTCACTCACGACAATACCCCAAATACATCCATTCTCCATCTCCAAAGAGCAGCCGACCAAGTCTCAAGATGGTTCAAGAAGTGGAAGCTCTGTTGAATCACGAAAAAACGCAGGCCAAGATTTTTGCTCTTCGTCGTTTCAAGAACGAAGATCTTCCTGAACTGAAAATAGGCCATCACTCAATTCCTTGGACTCCGAAGGACCAGAGCATCCGCTATCTCGGAGTACATTTTGACACATGACTCCATCATATCCACATTAAATTGCAACAAGCACACACACGACTAGCACAAATATACCCGTTAATAAATAAAAATACACCACTCAAATTGACTTGCGCAACACTACTTTACAACACTTATACTACCTATATTAACATACGCATGCCCAGTCTGGCTGGGCATCAGCAACATACACAAAACAAAATACAGTCCTTCCAGAGCAAAGTACTTCGGATAGCGGCAAATGCTCCCTGGTTTGTTAGGAACAGCCAAATCCACAGGGAATTGGAGGTTGCTCCTATTTCAGTTCACATACAACAACTTGTAAGGAAACATCATGCCTGCCTTCCCATGTCAAGTGGAGCCACTCATTACAAATTAGGTACAACTACTGAGGGACGACTACGCCCGAGGCTGTACCAAAACATCTTAATTTTGTAAAAATCATGCAACAATTTGTGTATAATACCTTAGTTGTATTGGGCCAAAATAATTTTTTTTTCTTTCTTTCAAGTATTACTTAAACTTATAAAATTCTTTATAATTTAATCTGATTAGTACTATTCAGCATATGTATTTGCTTCTATTTATTTGTTTACTGTGACGAGTTAATTGACTTTGTTGGACATTTCTATATCATTGTGTTTAATTATCAAGATAATGGTATATACTATGTCGTTGCCTAGTTGCACACTACTAAAAGGAAGTAAATCATGTAAAATTTATAATTGTCCTCAATATGAAGAATATTTTACAGTGACATAAAGTCATCACTTGTAGCTATAAACTTCTTCAAGTATTGCTCTCTATGATAGGTGTAGTCCGAGAATTTCATTAATGAATGTATGAAGATAGAGAAAACATGCATACAAACACACTTACAGAGAATTAAATTTGCAATAATATTGGTCTTGTACAATTTTTCGATACGACGTACAGTAACGGAGATAATTCATATTTTCGAAAACCCCTCTTAACCCCTCAGCTCCGATTTCTGCCATTAACTAATTTAGACTTTCTTTTTGCATGAAACTGTTAAATATCGAGTTTGCTAAAGATAAAATTGCGACCGCTTGAGCGTTAACAGGCAAATATATATATTTATATAAATTTGAAAGGATATAATTTTCGTTTTGTTTGATTTATTTTGGGCAAGAAACATCATGGTCATCAATGCCCAACACTCTTAAGCTAGTATTTGAGTTCCCCAATCATGGGAAGTCGCAGAAACATGCATGCTAGGCCGACGTTTTGATATATATATATATTTTCTTTTACTTTTTTATAAATTATTTTTATTTCGACTCCCTTTTTTCCTTTATTTTTTTTTACTTTATATTTTATATTTCGACCCCCTTTTTTCCTTTAATTTTTTTTACTTTATATTTTTTATTTCGACCCCCTTTTTTCCTTTATTTTTTTTTACTTTATATTTTTTATTTCGACCCCCTTTTTTCCTTTATTTTTTTTTACTTTATATTTTTTATTTCGACCCCCTTTTTTCCTTTAATTTTTTTTACTTTATATTTTTTATTTCGACCCCCTTTTTTCCTTTATTTTTTTTACTTTATATTTTTTATTTCGACCCCCTTTTTTCCTTTATTTTTTTCCTTTATATTTTTTATTTCGACCCCCATTTTTCCTTTAATTTTTTTTACTTTATATTTTTTATTTCGACCCCCTTTTTTCCTTTAACTTATTTACTTTACATTTTTTATTTCGACACCCTTTTTTCCTTTAATTTATTTACTTTACATTTTTTATTTCGACCCCCTTTTTTCCTTTAATTTATTTTACTTTATATTTTTCATTTCGACCCCCTTTTTTCCTTTAATTGTTATTCCTTTATATTTTTTATTTCAATCCCCTTTTTTCCTTCTTTTTCTCCTTCCCATTTTTTTTTATAATAATAAAATTTTCGTCATCTCCTGGGTAGGATCTGTGGTCATTTTTCAATTTTCGAAAATCGTGTAATGAGTACAACCTCAATAGCTGATTTCCCTTAAGAGAAATCTGCTAAAAGAATAGTCAATACGCCGAAGTCACCCTAAATCATAGACCCGTGCTTAATGTACCGGCGTACTTGAGAGCTTATTAATTCTCTTAAAGCAGACAGCATTATTCAAGTGTGGCAGCCTCCTTGTCAGCAGTTGCTGGCGTGATACTAAAGTCTTGTAGATGGTATCTATCGGCTGTTCCGGGAGAAGGTGAGCGATACAATTCACCATTATCAGCTGAGGCCAACTTGTAGACCAATGCTAATAGGCAAGCTACTAACTACTAACTCTACTCCCTGCCTTATCTCTAGCACCTCACTCACTCCCTGCCTTAGCACTCTCCTCCAACACCTCCTTACTGCCTTATCAAATCTTCAGGGACGTCGTCCCACTCCGTTAAATATATATATGCCATTGATTCGGTAAAATAAATTCTTTGAAATTCATTATATACCAATTATCTTAATCTATAAAATTTGAGTACCATTTCTAAATGGTATGACTCTGGGAAGAACTAATATCGTAAATTACGACATATAAAAAGAAGGGTTTTCATATCTTGAGATCGTAGAAAGGAATATTTATTTATTTACTTTTTGGAGCTTCGCAGCTTAGGCGATGTTGCTCTAAACAAAAGCTTCACAATTTAAATAACAAAACAATACAAACATATTCACAAAATTAAACAAAACAGTAATGGGACACAGAAGGAAAACAAAACGGATGATGAACACAAAACGTAAAAGGAACAAAAACCAGAAAAGGAACACAGAACATAAAAAGTGAACACGAAAAACAGAGATGGAATCAAAACAGGAATAGAAACGCATCACAAAACAGAACTGGAAAGTAAAATAATATATAGAACACAAAAATTGAATGAAACACAAAAACGGAACAGTAACTCAAAAACGGAAATGGAACTCAAAAACAAAATGGAACTACAAAAACAAGAATGGAAATCAAAAAACAAAAATGGAACACAACAAAGAACAAAATAAATGAACAAGAGAACAAATAAAGACAAAATTCAAACATAGGTACAAAACTGAAAATCGAAACTATTGACATTGGACAATAGGGAAATCATTAATAAAATATTTAAATATTCAACAAATAAATCAATAATTAAAATAAAATTGGTGTATAAAATGAATAAAAACAAATTTTAAATGATTAAGGTTTAGATAAAATATAAGTGGTCCCTGGTAACTATTTACATAAAACTCCCTAATACACACTCGAGTGAATAAAAACTCATACATCCAAACACACACACACACACACACACACACACACACACACACTCACCGTGTTAATAAATATTCAGTAATGTGGCTTAACATTATTATTGGACAACAATTTATCATATTAGAAAATATTCCGTGTGATTTAACGTACTCTTTCAATAGACAATTAATATATCTTTTGACAAATACACTACTCTTGAAACTAGCCATGGTAATAACAGATAATTGAGGAAAAATTGAGGAAGAGACTGGATTTATTTTTTGACACATCTTGACTCTTTAGGGAGACTACACTAACAGAAGGTTTTCTTAACTTAGAAATGGAGTAAATGGAGCCATTATGATCTATGTTTTTATCTAAAACGATTAAAAACCAAGTTTGGTATCGGTTAAATAAAAGTTACGGACGGTAGAGCATTACCAGACACACACACACACACATATACGGGTATATATATATATATATATATATATATATATATATATATATATATATATATATATATATAGTTTTGAACGGACCTCATTTTCGTCATCTCCTGAGTAGGATCGATGGACATTTGAAGACATTTTTCGAAAATCGCGTCATGAATACTACCCCAATGGCTGATTTCCCTTATGGGAAATCTGCTATAAAAAATGAAAAATATTTAATCCCAAAGAAATAACATGTTCTTTAAAACGACACTTTCTTTTCACTTAATCTTGTTGGGTAATTGAATTAGGATTACTAAAATGTTTTAATTCATTACATATACTAGCTTACATTACATTGACTGTTGTCAATGTTTTCAAATTTTCGAAATACCCCAAAAACCTCCCTCCCACTTATCCGATTTCAGCCATTAACGAACTTTTTTTTTTACATAAAACGATTATATATGTATACATGTATATATAAATATATATATATATATATATATATATATATATATACCTCATCTTCGTCATATCCTGGGTAGGATCGATGGAAAATTGAAGAAATTGTTAGAAACTCGCGTAATGAGTACAACATCAATAGCTGATTTCCCTTGGAGGAAATCGAATAAAATAAATAAAATGAAAATATCTTTAATCCTAAAGAAATATGTTCGCCTTTAAGAGGACACTTTCTTTTCACGTAATATGGGTGGATAATTGAGCCAGGATTAGTAGTGTCTATAAATTCATTGCATATTGGGACCAAACGGTGAATAGAGAACATTAATTCTATACACCGTTTGGTCTTGAGCTCGTTAATGTATTTTTTAATGTTTCTCTCTGTCCAAGAAGAAGTTCGGGTACGAGACGAGCAAGCTAAATTGCAGTCTGTGCTAAATTTAAGAAGCACATTTTCTGTTGTACTTCATAATTTCCAGATTCCAGGCCTAAATGCCCTGAAGATGATGATGAGAAACGCTAAAAGAAGCTTAGGATTGTATAAAATTGAGTGAATGAAACGACTATTTTTTTTTCTGTAACTCGTTAATGTATTGCTCTCTAGTGTAATGGAGATTTTGGAATGATGAAAATTAAACTAAGCTACAATAAAATAGAGGTTGACACAAAGGAAAAGTTTTTATGAACAAGAAACTTTCTCTGACCAATGTCACATACTTTATGAATAGTTATTTTAGTATTTGTTTTTTTTTTTCCCCTCTCAGTCTGTGAGGATTTAATTAATTTTGTGAAGTTCACACATGTTGTACAATACCACATGATTTTTTAACTTGAAAGTGTCATGCTACTCGGGTCGTTCTATTTTTTTAATATACATTATTTTCATCTGATAACCATTAAGTAGTGAATTATTTAGGTAAAGCGAAAAATAATAAATATAGTAATGCTTGTAGGTTGTCAAGGCTTATGTAATAAAAAAATCTGATGTGGAAACCACATGGCCTCCTATATTACTCATATTAAATTAACTAATCAAAATAGTTTAGTCTTCTTGATTTAAATTTGTTCCATTAGAAATATAAAACGATTTCTCTATTCTAATGCATCGGAGTAAGACACGCTATTGAACGTAATCTAATGATCTTTTAGTAAAGAGGAAAGGTCTTATACAATTCTTCTGAATACAATTCTCCCGAGAAATATGGAGTTTTTATTTTTTCCTGCTCCTAACTTTCCCCTCACCTTTTTTGAATTCGATCAAAAGATAAGTTTCAAAACTAGATGCTGCAAAAGTCCTAAATATGAAACTTCAACAATTTAAGTCTAGACATATTTGCGTCAAGCGGAAAGTAATCTTTGTGAGATCAGGGGAACTAAAATGTATATATTTCCGTTGAAAAATGAAAAGAGAAATTTTTCTTGATTATAGTACTTTATATACTTTGTATAAGGGAATAAAAAATTAACAAAACTATTATTTTAGTATTATTAGTTTTCGATTATTAAATGTTATAGCGCGGTGCAGAATATAATTTATATATATAAAAAAATGAATGTTTGTCTTTATAGAATCGTAAACGGCTGAACCGAATATAATGAAACTTGGCATGTATATTACTACTAACCCAACTTAGGTTTTAGGCTATATTAATACTCTCTCAGACGAACAGGAGTGGGGTTATAAGGGAGGCCTGAAATTAAAAATAGTGATATTTCGATTCCTATTGTTATTTAGCAAATATGCACATAATAAAACTTGTTTATTTTGTTATTTAGACTAATATTTGTATAAAGTATAAATGAATTACACGCTAAAAACCATACTGGGAGTCAACAATTTAATATGGCACAAAAGACAACCGAACTAGACGAAACGATCGCTGGAGATGTACACCCAGTTATTTCTGGAATTTATTAACTCTGGACCGTTAATATATGTTATACTTTACTGAACATGCTATGTACCATTAAGAATATACAGTTCACTTTCCAAGAATACAAAAGAGTATTCTTAATATTTGTTATTGCGTATACAAAACAGCTGCCTTCCAAGTGGTGCTTTGGACCACTTTTGAGGAAATGAACCTTTCTATGAATAATATGGTAAATATGATAATCTATGATTATGTTATATTTAAAAAAAGATATGCACTGGAAACGGGTAATATAAAAATATTGTGTATTTTGTAGAGTTAACTACATGACAAATACTTTTATTATTAACATATCCTCAGCACGCCGGACTCGGGTTTAAATCCTAAACATTGAGACGGGAAAATGTAAAAATATTATACAAAGTACAGCCCAAAATAAATACCATCAGCATTCAGAGTCAAATGATTTCCCGTGCAAAGCCGGGTGACCTTGTTTGTTACAAAATTATTTCAATGCGTTTTATCTTCGAATTTTTAAATATTAACTCATAGAGGATAAGCATCCAACTGAATTGACAATAAATAATATTTATATTATACCTTAGCAAGTAGGGACAAGACTACATTATTGAGAGCTGGAGCTTAAACCCAATCTCCAAGGTTAAAGACAATATTTTCAGAATTCTGATCTCACTAATTAATTTTCCAATGTAGACGGATCAGGGATAGAATATTTATCGGGTGCCAAGGGAGGGGGGATGGATTATTTAAATTTATGTAGATTGTATTTTTTGCGAGATGAGAAGGAACGTCCTCCATTCTTTCCCAACACTTCAATTCAAATCATGTTCTAGTATGAAGTATTGATTGAAATGTTGTCTGAATTCAATTTTCTGGGTCAGTTTATTTCTTGAGAATGTGTTTTCAATAAGAATAAATGGTCAATATTAAACAATTCAACTCCTAATTTAATTTTTTTTCTTCGTATGAAAAAAAAAATGTAAGCACTTAGCTTTTGAAGGAGTAGAAGGTGGAATTTTAATTTTAGTACGATTTAAGAAATCATACAATTTTTACCTTTCCTATTTAGTTCAAAAATCGTGCAGAAAAACAAAGCAGAATTCATCGTAATATTACGATTGTAGTAATACAAAAAGAAATAGGTTCAAATTTTAATAACTTGTGATTAATTAATAGTGTCACATTTAGTTAAATAATATAAAAACAAATTCTGATGTATCTACAAAGTTTTACAAAACGAGTTAATAGATATGAGGAGTACATTTTTGAGAGAATAGCTAAAGAAATGCTCATGGAATCATAAGCCCTTGTTCTTTTCTTAACCTTAAGGAATTGGAGGTAACGGAGGAGAAGGACTTAAGGCTACCTTATTGGCAAGAAAGTAGAATATCTTTTTATTCTGAAAATAAAGGGAACTTTCAAAGCCAATGCGTTATTGTTAGTACTCTCATAAAGCCTTTTGGTAATGTTTATTCTGAATTACAAAGTTCATAAACTGGAGTCAGCTTATAATATAATCTAACTATCCACATTCAATCTTGCAAGTGTTTTCATAAATTTTGTTGTGTGAAAAACCATTTGGAAAAACAAAAAACAACATATTTTCCCTGCAATAACACTTTTCAGAACTTGAGCTGCCTTTTCGGTGACTACTTTAGAGCAGTTGTCTCAACTACAGTCCACCTAAAACAAACCATAAGTAAGTTGAGAAGATCGCGCCATAGCATTGAAAATGGAGCTCTGAAAACAAGTTTCTTAATTAATTTTATTGTGGAGAAATTTCTAGATAAAGCTCCTATATTTTAAGTATGAAAATAATATAATTCCATCAATTTTTAAAATCTTTTATGAACGCAAAAGTGTTTTTAGAAAAACTTTTTTCTTTTTATATACCTATTATAAAACGTGAACTCAACTATTCTTCTATGAATTTCCATGATCTTCACTTTTATATAAAACGTTTCAATATCGAGTTTGGAAATGATCAGACAAAAATTGCGACCGCTAGAGCGTTAACAGACAAATAAATTTATCTATCGATGTTTCTATTTATCTATCTGTGTAAATCGGTCTCAAAATCTATAATATTAGGCTGCGGCTTTCAATGTATAGGTAAAAAATCTATTCTGCAAAGTTTGTCAGTCCTTGTACTTTGAATGGAATACCTCGGAGTTAGTAAGTAGTTATAATCAACGATTAATCGTAATAATAGGAACGACTGGAAAAAGAAAATTTGACTTTAATAGTATAACAAATCTCCTCTTTTAGCAGAATACCTTCTAACCGAAGACAAACATTACTTTAGATCAGCAGTACGATTCATATTATTGTCTGCATAGATAGGACTAAAGGCCCGTCACGCAGGGGCTTCGTAAACTAAGCAGATTTCCCACGTGAAGTTTTACAATAGAGAAATTTGCCTAATAATAACAGTAGTAGTAGTAACCTATTCACGAGGACGAATAGTTAGGGAAACGGCCGCACTAGCGCTTGGCAGAAACTCCCGAACATAGCCAACTCCTGCCGACCACACTCATAATACAAATGCAAATATCTCGGTTAATATTCAAGATAAAGAATAAATGTATAAAACAATATTTATAGTAAATTTAATTTGCAATAAGATTGGTTCAATACAATTTTTTGATCTGACGTATGGTAATGGAGATATTTCCAATTTTCGAAAATCCCTCCTCTAAGCCCCCCTCCCACTGGTCCGATTTCAGCCATTTACGAACTTGATCTTTCTTTTTACATAAAACGATTAAATATGAAGTTTGGGAACGATCAAATAAAAATTGTGACCGATAGAGCGTTAACAGACATATATATATATATATATATATATATATATATATATATATATATATATATATATATATATATATATATATAATTTTGAACGGACGTCATTTTCGTCATCTCCTGGGTGGGATCGATGGACATTTGAGGAAATTTTTCAAAACTCGCGTCATGAGTACGACCTCAATAGCTGATTTCCCTTAAGGGAAATCTGCTAAAATGCCTCATGATAAGAATAGGTGGAGTTGGTGTGGAACTATGGCACGCTAACTGTTAGGTTCCATCAACTCAGATACTATTATCAAAGCCAACACACTCTGGAGGCCTAAGTCCTAAACTACACACTACATTAGTGCTCCTCAAGTCCATCTTGGCTAGCCCCTAGTGGATAACACAAAATACCCTTGGACTTTATACATAATTTCTGTATTATATATTACTTGAGGGCTCTGTATCTAGTATATTCCTTGGTTCACCTTGATTCTCTGCTATAAACATATCACAGGTATTGGGCAGACGTCTAACAAGATTACCATCATCAACTGTTCCCTTCGACTTCAGTGGAATAGTTCTGGGCACTCAATGAATTCAGATATTGTCCAATGTTAAAATGGCATCCGTGCCAAGAATATTATAGATTGGAGAAGAATGTCATGTCGCTAGAAATTGCATACGTAGGGCAGAGTGGTTCGAAGATCAAAACCCCTGTCAAACAGTATGTCATTTCTAAGGCAAGTGAAAAAAAAAAAAGCACCATGCAATGGAAAACCACGATGAAGATTTTTTACAGGTTTAAATGAAATGAAACGTGCTTACTTCCATTAAATTTTATAATAACATAATAGGATACGTTAATTTTTTTGTTTTGTCTTGTTTTTCTATAAACAATGTTCTAATATTATGTAAATTAAATTCTTATTGAATTACATTTATACTTAAATACATTCCATAAAAAAATAGGTAAAATTCTAAGAATATATAATATAAAATTCATCAATTTAAATAATTATATACAATAAATTAGTTTCATTAGAATTTTTTTATTACTCTAAAACATATATTTTTTTTATTTGTTGACATGCAAATTTATTAAGTGATGACAAGCTCTATAAATGATGAGAAACTTGCCCTACCATATGGAGACAATGTACCTCATCACAAATTATTTTTTAGGCCGATATTTAAGACAAATATTTATTAGTTTCATTACTATTCACCTTGTGTATAAAAGCACCGTCCAACATGAAGTACTTTAATTTAATTTTAAACAAAGAGCATTTTTTAATAGATTTGATACATTCGGGCTGAGCGTTAAAGAGTTTTATTCCAGAAAGTGATGAGCTTTTCTCGAAATATTTATGCTTCTGGTTGGCGGCTAGAAGCATATTCTTGTAACTTCTTTTATGATTATGTGTTATTATACTATTATTGTAAAATAAAAATAATATAACACATAGGTTGAGGTTTCACATCACATTTCTCAAGGCAAGAAAATGGGGCGGGTTGAGGGGATAGAAATTAAACTGAATCTCTTAAAATAGAAGAAAAATATAAATGCCAAATGGAACCTCTTTTTCTCAAATATTGGTATGAAGATCCAATTTGAATCATAGGGTTAGGGTTTGAATGACATCCTGGACGTTAGCTAACGGCTTCCAAACTCTTTTCCTCTTTATTGTTATCTGTTATATAATTTAAAACTTTGTATTTTATAGATAATTTAAATTATATGTGAAATATATGGAGTTTATAATTT
Source organism: Riptortus pedestris (assembly GCA_019009955.1). Taxonomy (NCBI): domain Eukaryota; kingdom Metazoa; phylum Arthropoda; class Insecta; order Hemiptera; family Alydidae; genus Riptortus; species Riptortus pedestris. Next base: position 154,283,879 of record CM032229.1, read on the forward strand.
TTGACTAAATAATTTGGTTTTAAATATTGATGAATGTTTATTAATTATTATTTAGCCTTATAGAAACGGTTTTTATGTGTTTAACTCTTTCTTGTATTTAATGTTATCATATTACACATAGGTATTACTTTAATTGTGTGTAAACAGGGCACTGACGATGACTGACTGCGTCGAAATCTGTATAAAAAAAATATAAGATCGAACAAAGTGTACTTTGTGTTCCCCTAATAATGGTATAATACTAAAATTTAATTATAAAAGCACAAGAGTTATGGGACAATACCATGAGTGGAGAAAAATATCTGGCTGTTATGTGTCAACCTCAGTTTGGCTTTTAGCAGATTTACCTCAAGGGAAATCAGCTATTGAGGTTGCACTCATGACGGAATTTTTGAAATTTTTCTACAAATGTCCATCGATCCTACCTAGTAGATGACGAAAATGAGGTCCGTTCCAAACTGTATATATATATATATATCTATATATCTATATCTATATCTATATATATATATATATATATATATATATATATATATATATATATATATATATATATACATATATTTGTCTCTTACCGCTCTAGCGGTCGCAATCTTTGTTTGATCGTTACCAAACTCGATATTTAGTCGTTTTATGTAAAAGGAAAGATTAAGTTCGTTAATGGCTGAAATCGGACCAGTGGGAGGGGGAGTTTAGAGGAAAGGATTTTCTAAAATTCAAAATATTTCCATTACTATACGTCGGGTCGAAAAATCGTATAGTATCAATCTTATTGCAAATTAAGATTACTATAAATGTTGTTATATACATTTATTCTCTATCTTGAATATTAACCGAGATATTTGCATTTTTATGAAATCGGGGCGGATAACGGATGAGAAAAACTTCACGTGGGAAATCTGCTTAGTTTACGCAGCCCTTGCGTGACGGACTTTGTTTATTAATTTGTGTGAGATTTGTTATTCCTTAAATTAGAAAGTTTTAAATTTTTATTAATTATTTTCGTCGTTTTGACAATAGGTTGTGACCGTATGGGTGCTAAATCTCAGGGTTGCAGTGTAGGGTTAATGCGGTATTCAGGCATTGATATGTTCTAATAATAGCTATGGTGTCAGGAAGATTTATTAGACATGTTTACTGTAGACGTGAGCAACATTGATAACTTCTTATCATTTGCTTTTTATTTAATACTTTTATATATCCCTGGTGATTTCTTCTGAAATGTATTTTTGTTTTTTATATATTGAAGGACGAGTCTTCCCGACTTACTATACGAGGATTAGAAACTTCTTATCGTTTCTGTTAAGAGCTTTTAGAGGTAACTCTAATAAGTGTCTAATTTGCCTGGTGCCAGATTCAGAATATTCATTGTAAATATTATCAGTAAAGAAAGTAAATATATGCTGGAAAAACTTTAGAGCGAGTTTGAATGATTAACAATGGAACTGCCATACACACCCGATATAGCCTGGAAGGTTATGAACTTTGATAAAATTTTAATAAGCATCAATATTCAGTCTCAATTAAAAACCCTCCAACCCATCACTATTTCTCTACATTTCTGAATTTTAAAGCAAATAACAATCAGTTTGGAAAGGTCATAACTGGTATTGAATTTCACAAGCATCTTTTTTATCCAATCATTAAAATGGAAATGAGGAAACTACAAACGTCGCTCTCCAATTTGATATGTGATATCGAATCAGATATTCCAATGTCGTTTATTATTATTTCATGTTTGTTCCTTTTATTTGTGGGCACACGAAATGCATTTAAATACATTCTTATATTCACATGTAGTATATAGTAGACCAGAGCAAAATGAGATTTTCTGCTTGTCCCACCGATTAATGAACAACTAAGAGAGTATTAGAACTATTTATTGCAGAAATAGGATTCTGTTTAATTGTTAATTGGTTCAATGTTTCCCAAGTGGAGAATATTTGTTCATTATTGATGACCTCACTGAAATAAATCCTTGATCAACCATGATTAGATAAGGGTTCAGTATAAAATGGCCGTTTAGAAACTACATTATTAAAAATATTTCTCTCAAGGTGTTCTCATTTTCTATATAATCCGTTTCACAATTTCGAGTTTCGTACATTAGATTGACTGATCTTTTCACTTTTCAACGAATCACAACAATTTTCAGAATCTTGAACTGAACTAAGAAATATTCGGCCACGTCATCACATGACGTATTGCCAGTAATAAGAATCTGGTTATCGCGGACCAGGATTATTTTAGCAGAAATCAGCTATTTACGTCGTAATTATGATTTTTTGGACATTTTTTTCATATGTCCATTGAGCCTACCCAGGATATGACGAAAATGAGGTCCGTTCAAAATTATATATATATATATATATATATATATATATATATATATATATATATATATATATATATATATTTGTCTGTTACCGCTCTTGCGGTCGCAATTTTTGTTTAATCGTTACCAAAATCGATATCGTTAATCGTTTTATGTAAAAAAAAAAAAAAAAATCAAGTTCGTTATTGGTTTAAATCGGACCAGGGGATTGGAGGTCTGGGGGGGGGGATTTTCTAAAAATGAAAATATCTCCGTACCTCTAAGTCTGATCAAAAAATTGAATAGGACCAATCTCATTGAGAATTAAAGATACTATGAATATTGTAATATCCATTTGATCTCTATCATGAATATTAACCGAGATATTTGAATTTTTCAGTTTTCAGCCTCCAGCAAACCCCCACTTCTACTCTGTTACATAAACAATACTCTGTTATATAATAAAATTAGGTCCGTTCAAAACTGTATATATATATATATATATATATATATATTTGTCTGTTGCTCTAGCGGTCGCAATTTTTGTTTAATCGTTACCAAACTCGATATTTAGTTGTTCTATGTAAAAAGACAGATCAAGTTCGTTAACGGCTGAAATCGGACAAGGGGAGGGGGTTTAGAGGAGGAGAATTTAAAAAATTCAAAATATCTCCGTTACTATAAGTTGGATCGAAAAAGTGTATAGAATCAATCTTATTGAAAATTAAATGCACTGTAAATAATTTTATAGACATTTATTCTTTATCTTGAATTTGAACCGAGATATTTGCATTTTTCAGTTTTTAGCCTTCAGTAAACCCCCACTGCTACTAGTGTTAGATAAAGAATGCTCTGTTGTATAAGAAAAGATATTAATTGAAGCCTAAATAACAAATATTGTTTTCATTCAACTTTTACTTGTGTGAGATATATGCAAATACGTTCTGTTGACCCCCCCCCCTTCCCTTAAGGTCTTTGATTACTAAAATTTGATTGATTAATTATTCTGACTCATTATTAATTACAGTACTAGATATAGTAAATTGTTTTCAATAAAATTAATATGTTATATTTCAGTAATTGTTTTCTTTCCGGTGAGAGGTTGGCAGACCTGTTTGTTTACATTTCAGACTCTTCCTGTCGGGATGTTGTTAAAATTGACTGAATGATTTCTTATTAACGATTTTATTTATTCACGGTGGTTTTGTTTTGGCAGTATGTAGATTTATCTATTGTTAAACTTCACGTGGGGAATCTGCTTAGTATACGCAGCCCCTGCTTAACGGACTTTTCGAGAAACGTTCAACGTAATTACAATGGTGGAAGAGCCGCCCACTATGGTTTTTCCAAAGTTCCCATGGTGGTTTTCCCTATGGTTCCCTGTTGAAATCCATTGAACGTTGCTGCTCATAGAATTGAGGTAGTTGGTATACCTGTAGCTTTGTAAGGGGATCTACCTGCTAAGCCCCGTACCAACAGCTAGCTACACATTTACCAGAGTTCTGAACTATCTACAAACTGAATAGACTGGTTTATAGGTCTATTTCCTGGGAATGTGGAATAGCTCGCCCAATCCCTCCCTTTCACCAACTGCTAGTGTTGGGACACAAAACGTCACAGGAAAACGAGTATTTTCCTCTCAACATATTTGAACTTTTCCTTCAATTTACTTTGACCAAAGGTCGTTTCAAAAGAGTCCTATTTTCTGTTGGCTACACCATTAGAACATAATACATCTTATTCGAGTCTTTATTCAACTTCAATGGCTGAATTGTTGTCCCGAAGTCATTTGACAATTTACAAGTAAATGCCAATATAACATTAAAAATAATCGTTATTTCATGTTCACGCTAGGTGATGGTGTAAAAAAATTAATTAATAGAAGAAGAGTCATCTCCGGTATGGTTGTAACATAATCCATTCAATTTTCTATTAGTGATCTTATTATAGATCGACGGATCATGTTATTCTAATAATAGAGTTTTTAATTTATATCTAGTGACATACACCTTTCAGGTTGCTGACAGTGTTAAAATATATTAGTTATTTAGCTGACTAGATACAATATGTATTGTTTTACTTAGTATTGGTATTGAAGTGTCTCATTGATTTCGGTGTCGTTATTTAACTGTCGTTGTTTGTAATAATTCCAAATTTTACGATTTAATTATAATGTTGTTCCTATTTTTTTTCCATTTCATTTTGTTATTTAAATAAATAGTATTATAATTACATTGACGTATAATTTAATGCCTGATATCTATCGCTATGACCACTACTTTAAAATGCAGTACTTTTAAAAGCGGGCCGCGAACGTATTTGCACACTAAAGGCCCAGAACACGACAAAGGTTGCCCACAGCTGATATACATTATATTACACCAAATGAGTTTGAGCGTAAGATATAATGACGAAAATTGGCAATGGTCGCCTAGAAAATCAATGATAACAAATGAGCGGAACATGGTTACAACATGGACCATATTGTACAAATATATAACTCATGAATTTAAAAGGAATGAAAATAGTTGCTTCTCATTGTAATGGCAATGCAACTATGTCTTTTTATGATAAGATTATGAGGTTGTTGTTTGAATGATTGTCAAATGACTTTTATATTTTAGCTGATTTCCCTTAGGCGAAATCAGCTATTAAGGGTGTACTCATGATGGGATTTTCGAAACATTTCTTCTAATGTCCATCGATCCTACCCAGGAGATTGGGAAACTGGGATCCGTTCAAAATTTATATATATCCATATATATATATATATATATATATATATATATATATATATATATATCTTTTAACACTCTCTCGGTCGCAATTTTTGTTTGATCGATACCAAACTCGATACTTAGTTGTTTTATGTAAAAAGAATGATTATTTCGTTAACGGCTGAAATCGGACCAGGGGAGAGTGGTTTAAAGGGGAGAATTTTGAAAATTCAAAATATCTCCGTTACTGTAAGTCGGATTGAAAAAGTGTTTAAAACAAATCTTATTGCAAATATAATATACTATAAATATTGTAATATACATTTATTCTCTATCTTGAATATTAACCGAGATATCTGCATTTTTTAGTTTTCAGTTTTCAGTAAACCCTCACTTCTACTCATGTTACATAAACAATACTCTGTTATATAATAAACACATTATTCGGTGCTTAATACCAAATATTGTTCTCCAGAGACCTTTATTATACAAGAAAGATGTAAATATTTTTTTTGAACCCCCCGTCTTAAATTCTTGGACTACTAAAATTTGATTGATTGAGATAAAAATTATTCAGATTCATAATAAGTCATAATAAATTACAGTACTGGGTATAGTACATAGTTTTCAATAAAATGAATATTTAGTTAGTAGTAGTTAGTATATGTAACTTTTTTTTGCATTTGAGACGCTTCCGCCGGTAGGGGAAATATTTCTTATTACCGTTTGTATTTATTTACTTAATATTCACGGTGGTGTTGTGTTAGCAGTATGTAGGTTTTCCTATTATTAAACCTCACAAGGGAAATCTGCTTAGTTTGCACTGCGCCTGCTTGACGAACTTTTTCCATATCTTGATTATTTTTGGTCTTCAGTAAACTCCTACCCCTACTCATTTCATATTAACAATGAGCTTGCAGTTCATGAAGCACTTTATTTGATGCGTTAATATCAAATATTGTTCTCGTTGAACTTTTACGTTTGGAGATAAAAGCAAATACTTGGCTCACGTGGGAAACCTGCTTAGTTATCGCTGCCCCTGCGTGGCCGACTATTTAGGAGAGTTGTAGCCTGTCCAGTACAGGGGGCAAAAATAAAAAAAAGATAATTGAATAAATTTTTATTTCATAGTCCATAATTCATTGAATAATTATTTAATGACCTGAGGAATTCCGTTGAGAAATATCATCCCGAGCCTTAATGAGTTGGCGCACAAAGGAAATATTCAAAAATGAAGATTAGGGAAGTAGATTAGGGGAGAAGAGTAAGTCGTGAGAGTGGTCGGTTAATGAGTGGGCTGTCACAGTGACAACAGTCACTGAATATGCATGAGCCTTGGTCACTGTTCCTGGAGCACTTGATGTGATTTCACTGTAGCCACCCTCCTCTACACTCCACCGCTACACTCCCTCCACAGAATAATCAGACGAGCTTGTTTTCTCTATAGCCTCTCTATGTCTGAATTCTGAAGCTTAAATGAAAGAATCAAGATTAACATTCTGTTGCATATGCAGCTTAAACCGCCGAAGGGGGCACTGAACTACTCTGTGAAACGGTTTCATAAGTTTCTCTGAAAATTTTTATACTATTGAACTACATAAAATTCCAGTTGTGATGACCCAGAAACGCATGTTTTTCAAATAACGAGTATCCTGGCAATTCAGAGCAAAAAAATGTATTTGTGAGTGGAAAAACAGTGTACACAATATGCAATTTCAGAATAAAATTACTTCAAATTTAGCGTTTAAAAATTACATCTCTAAGGTGGTCGCCTTCTGTTTGGATACAGTGTTGAAGGCGTTCTTTAAAACTTTCTACGGATTTTGCTAACATATCTCTAGGAATGACGTTGATTTCCTGGCGAATAGCTTCTTTAAGTTACTGTATTGTTCGAGGTTTTTCTATATAAACTCAAGATTTCAAAAATCCCCACAGAAAGAAATATGGAATTGTAAGATTCGGTGAGGGAGAAGGCCAAATGACATCACTAAAACGTGAGATCACTCTTGTAGGGAATGTTGGCCGAAGGAATTCCATACTAATGCGAGTCTTATGGGCTGTTGCCCCATCTTGTAGGAACCATACATTACGTATCTCTATAAGTTGACGGCGCAGTTCTGGCAAGAAATATTCCTCCAACATTTCCAGGTTCCGTTGTGCATTCACTGTCACTGCTCTGCCATCGTTGTCTTGAAAAAAATATGGACCAATCACTAACCGCACACCACACAGTCACATGTAAGCTATGAAGAGGTCTCTCAGCTACGTTTTACAAACGTACGATGCTCAAGGTTCATTATCTCGGCTACAACTGAAACTGCACACTCCCCCCTCCACAGCGCAACAACTTCTGGCCGTCGCCGAACGACATTCCTTGTATATTAAGCTTGAGTTTCCCAGTAATCACCCTAAACTTCAATTGTCCCTGGATATAATGCTAATCAAGAAATGAGAAAACAGAAAACTAAGGTATAATTACTGTTTAAAGTGCAATTAACACAACTGGGAGAAAAAGCAGTCCATAACTTCCAAGAACTATTCCCTCGTAATACCGCTTAAAAAAAAATTAATTATAATTAGGCAGCTCAGAAGAAGTTGTGAAAGGACCTAAGAAGCCATGCTATAGTTTTATAAGCGCGCACTTATTGACAATTTAAATACTTTTTTTTTGGGTGTTAACATGGGCCACCAACATGACTGAGTAACTAGCCTTCAGGCCTATGCAGGTGGTAGGGGAGAAGGCAAGGATGGGGAAAATAACCAGCGGCAACTAGCAACTCTTCAATGCGGAAAACAACATCAACATTTTAATGCAACAGAAGCCAGGTACAGCAATAAAAGATTTTCATAAGAAGTCATTATACAAGACTGCCATTACAATTAATATATTAAGTGTTTAGTGTCATTTCCATAAACTTATTTATTTTACCATTCTGCCCACATAATACGGTTCACCAGCATCTGCATAACTCCCAGTGAAAAGGTAACATTCATTTCCAAATGAAATACCCCATCACATTTGACATGTGTCTTCTAACAGATTTAGTCTTATTGTAGTGGAATGATAATATTTACATTGCCTAGATAAAGGTTCATTTTCTGTAGTGAGATAATATCTGTACGCCCTTACACTTATCACGACATATACAACTGTTTTGCGTGTGCCGGGCATGTGCAAAACGCTTTTCACTCCATGATCAATCAGGATGACCTTTTCAAGAGAAATATACTTCATCCCAACACGTTATCATATCTCCTTGTGTGCCGACTCATATGTTCCAAACGTCAGTCCATTTATAAGCTACAGAATGCTTAATCAATGTTATATACCTCGCGTAGGTTTGCTTTGATTTTATCTCAATTGAATAGTAAACATATCTGAGTGCATTTGAGCATAGAACCAGAAGGTCAAAGATCACGTTCTATAATTCAGAACATGATGACTGTTGTTCAGGCAATGAAACTAGTGAGTCATTTGTCAAGTGTAAAGTAATAGACACTCTAGAAGAGAAGAACTTGTACTTAAACGCCTACGTATAGGACACACTAGACTAACACATTCATATCTAATGAGCAGGGAAGATGAACCTATATGTCGCTACTGCAACAGAAGGCTGACTGTAAAACACATACTATCTGACTGCACACAAGTGAAAAAGTAGCCATGGCCCACAAATGTATGCGAACCACTGGCCGACAGTAGCCAATTTATAGATGATGTTTTTAAGTATTTAAGAAATAATGGATTATTTGATGAAATATAAAAGCTATCATTTACAATTATGAAAGTTATATATAGAAAGCACTGTGGAATATAAGTATTGCCTTCTTCCAGTTTAACTATTTATAGTTTTTCTTATAGTTTTTTTTGTTTGTTTTATTTTTAATTTGTTTTTTTTTTCCTTTTGTTGTAAATATAGTAACAATTTATATTTAGTTTTGTCCATTTTATACATTTGTAAATGTTAGCTGTGTACTAATTTTAATATTTATTTAATTTTGTGAAATTATATTTTAGCATGTTAAGAATCACAAGAATTTCGTATATTTATAACATTTAGCATTGTAAATTTTTTAATATTTACCTAATTTTGTAAAATTATATTCAAATATGTCGAAAGATGAATCGCCATTGTAGCGGCATCTCAAATAAATAATAATAATAGTGAGTCATTTCGGTCTTGTGTAAACACCAATCTTGCTCATGTCAAATTAACAATAAGCTGCCATATTATAAAGCACTTTATTCAAATCCTAAATACCATATATTGTTCTCTTTGAACTTTTACGTTTTGAGATAAATTCTAATACGTCACACGAGTGGGAAATCTGCTTAGTTAACGCAGGCCCTGCGTGACGGACATCTTTATTATCGTTATGTTAGTCCGTTTTAGACGTGCTTTATCTGCTTTCGAGATGCACTTTGATATTTGTTACGTCAGTGCGTCATTTTTAGATGTCATTGGTTAGATTGGAATGACCTAGATGTAGGAAGAATGTTGAATTGTTGAGCAACCTCTGTGGCAGAGTCCAATCTGGGATATCTATTGGTAGATTGTGGGGTCTTATAACCCCCCCCCCATATCTATCTATCTACCCACGCACACTGAATATCCATTCAAATCCTCCCCTCCCTCCATTCGTCCAATTCCACTTCCTCCATAGCTCATCTCTCAAGAAACATGTCACCATCAATCTCTTATTCGTAAATCTCGGTATTGATGCTGATTTTTTCTTATCGGTGAGAGATTTATTTTTGATGTCGGGAAACGTATTATTTACTATAATATTTAGATGCATAGTATTCAAATGAACTTCGCCAGGTCTAGAAGCTCAAATTTAAAGAACTGAATAAAAAAAACAGACACATTAAATGGGATACGGGGTGGTCCTCCATTGAAATTTGATAGCTAAGAACAACTCAACAATTCTTATTAATGGAATGGAGCTCCGGTTAGACATGTGAGATATAGCGTTGGCCTTAATAATAATGGTAAGCCAAGAGTGGAGAGTTCGATTCTCACCTGGGCAATATGAGTTTATATAGCGATGGACTCATTAAATACAATCCTTAGTTCCACCCTGGCTAGAAAAGAGTGGTAACCTAAAGATGGCCCGTTCCAATTAGTCTTAATAGCACGATATGGACGTTAATAAATAAAACTTTATTTAAGGAACACTATAAATTATATATCCTATCACATAAACCATTTATAGGACAACGAAGTGAATTTTGTTTTAGTCTTTCTATTATCAAAGTGCAACTAATGAAACTCCAAAATTGATGCTAGAGGTAATTTTTTGAAGTGAAGAAGAGATAACATCTTAGTTTCTGTCAGCATTGAATAGTGCAACAGTTACCATTTTTAGAGCCATGATATTTGATACGTGATGACTGTACAATGCGTTTTGCTAATTTCGGCTTCGTGAATATAATAACCAAAGCATGGCTAAATTTCAGCGTTAGGCTAGCGCGTGTTTGAAGTAACAATGAATTCCTGGTAGCGTAGCTAGAACGCTGTTAGCTCAGGCTAACATTTCTCTCTGCCTCATTATACTTTGATAACAAGTTTACATATTTTCTAAGTTTTAACACATATGAAAACGTGCAATGAACCAAAAAGAAATACAATTGGGGTTTATAGATTTAAAGAAAATATAGGAATACACAATAAGTAAAGAAGATGTTTCTTTATACGAGTGTCTAGTAAATTTTCACTAAATTATAAAAATAAAATTTTATTATTGTACGTTCACACATGAGCAAACGTATTGTGAACAGAAGAAAGTCCGCAGCAGGGGCTGCGTAAACTAAGCAGATTTCCCATGTGAAGTTTTACAATAGAGAAATCTTCATACTGGTAACACAACACCACCGTGATTAAATACAAACGGTAATGTGAAATCTTTCAGTTAATTAAAATAAATTCCCAACTGAAACGGCCTCTGAATTGTAAGAATAATTTATATTTTAATACCTCAAATTTTAGTAGTCCAAGAAATAAAGAAGGGGAGGGGGCGGATGAACAGAACGTATTTGCATAAATCTCACAAAGTATGGAAGGTAAGGTAAGGTTAGAAGGAGCTTCCACCTGAGCCGAGCAGTTACGAAAATGGCCGACCTAATCCGTACTATAACCGACCACATACTTCATAAAATTGCGAATATCTCGGTTAATATTCAAGTTAGAAAATAAATGTATATAACAATATTTGTAGTAAATGTAATGTGCAATAAAATTGGTTCTATACAATTTTTCGATCCGATGCATAATAACGTAGATATTTTGAATTTTCAAAAATTCCCCTCTCTAAACCCCTCCTCCCTCTGGTCCGATTTCAGCCATTAACGAACTTGATCTGTGTTTTTACATAAAGCGGTTAAATATCGAGTTTCGTAACGATCAAACAAAAATTGCGTCCGCTAGAGCGTTAAGAGACATATATATATATATATATATATATATATATATATATATATATATATATATATATATATATATATATATATAATATTTTGAACGTACTTCATTTTCGTCATCTCCTGGGTAGGATCGATGGACATTTGAAGAAATTTTTCGGAAATCGCGTCATGAGTACGACCTCAACAGCTGATTTCCCTTAAGGGAAATCTGGTAAAAAATAATTTTTTTAATGCATTCATTCTGGAACATTGATTTTTTTAAAAGTTATTTTTGGCAACTGGATTTTCATCACTTTCGGAACAATAAACTTTTTTATTGCGAATATGGGTGTAAAATATTGTAATTTATCTAGTGGGAAATAATTTTTTTTTCATAAATAATTCTCTTCATAAACGAATTTCATAATGTTTTTTTTTTTTTTTTTAAACTTATATTTTCAACAAAAATACTAATGAAATACGCAATTTAAAAATGGATGGAAAATGGTATTTCAATTGGACAAAGAGGGGGGGGGGGCTAGCAATTCTTACCCAAGTAGCCAGGATATTGTGCAGAAAATGGACACCGTCTATAAAACCTAATGACATCTTTAAGCATAATATATTATGAGCAATTGAGGTTGCACTTATGACGCGATTTGAAAAACCTTTCTACAAATATGATAGTAGCATTTTTGGTTTGATGATCACCACGCAAGATATTTAAACGTCTGATGTAGAATTAATGATCTAGTTTTTTAATACCTGAAATTAGACAGGGGGTAGAGTACAAGGGTATTTTGAAACTTTCAAAATTCTCGTTATTATGGGATGGTTAGAAATATTCTCTAAAAAGTATGTCCTACGATTCTCTATAAAATATGCCCTACGATTTAAATTCTTAAATTCACCATGCTCAACGTCAGTCCTAGATAATACACATTATAATAAATATTTGGTTTACCGAACTAGACCGAAACCACTTTCCATAAGATATACATTTTACACTGCACAAATACCATTAGCAAACATGGACATATACACTTACCAGTTACTACCATATCCTTCTTGGCGTATCTAAAATTTTACAATAGACGCATCTTTAGGCAAGTTCAAAAAATCCAACCCAACCTCACAACACATGTACAGTGCTTATTTTAGGTCAGTATTGGGTGACAAAACTAATAGTGTCTTTTCTTATACTGATGGCTCTAAGACGGCAAGTGATGCAGGCTCTGCTGCGATAGTTGGCTCCAATAATTACCAGCTAAAATTGACCCCTGTATCTAGCTCTTATACACCCGAGCTTCAGACCATCCTATTAGCCTTATCAAGAGTCCAATGCTGCCAAAATGAAATAGTACTGTACACAGATTCATTAAGCTCACTACATACACTCAACAACATTTACTCGAAAAATCCTTTGGCTATCAAAATCTTTGAACATTTTCACCGACTAAACTCTAGTAACATACACATTAATTTTTTTATGGTTACCCGGACATACAAACATCAAGGAAAGTACAGACATCGACAGATTAGCAAAGTATACTGTAGAAAAACCAGACATTGACATAAATTGTACAGACCACCAAGACGTACTAGCCGAATGCATTAAGGCACTTCAACAGCAGTGGCAGCAATCTTGGGATAACACAAACGACAATAAACTGAGACGAATAAAACAAACGGTTAATGAATGGCCATCAAGTAACATGAGCACACGAAGAGAGGAAGTTGTGCTGACCCGACTTCGCATTGGCCATCCTTGCTGACCCACGGTCACTTAATGACAAACAAGGATACACCTTTGTAGATATTGCCTGAAACCTTAACTGTACAGCACTTATTGACTGACTGTCGACGAAGAGACAATTTAGACATTCCACATGACTTACAGTTTTGGCCGATAACAGTGATTACATAGACTCAGTCAATAAACATCTAAAAGACACCAACATATATTACACACTATAATCTACACTTTCTACACACCACTCTTCACTTATTTCCTATATTAGCAGGGTGAATAATCTTTAATATTATTTTTTTCTATTTATTTTTTTTTTGGTTATCCCCTTTCCTTATTTTTTTTTATTTATTTAATTTTTCTTCCCACCCCCTTTTTATAGTTACATTTTCATTTATATATAATGTTCATTACCCTGATGTTTCCATATCGTACAATATCGTTTGCTTCAATATCACCTTAAATGCTTCAAAATCACCGTTTGCCAAAGTTCACTCTTTTTCCGTTTGTTTATTTTTTTTTTTTGCATTTCACTTTTTAATGACATTTTAATAATGAGTAAATCACCTGCGTTGCGGAACTCATTTAAATTAAATAAATAAATAAATTAATGTGTTGCTATTTAGTTTTAGAAAAGAGAGTGTTTTATGGTTGTGCAATGCATTTGACTATGTAATACTTTTTTTTTAAAAAAACTGTGGTTAATTATTGTTTCTGGTGTTGTAAAAGTTGTTTCTTTGGAAGTGAGGCAATTTTTTCTCTACCTGCATGATTATGGTCTGTCATATGAGAAAAGTTTAAATGGTAACCAAGAGCAACTCCAGCCAAATTTAGACTCAGTCCGTATATGAAGTTTGATATTGTCAATGATGCAAAACCAATTGAAAAATAATGGTTTACAAGTGTTCAAAGGATTATAATTTTAAATAGTTTTTTGAAAATACATGAAAGCCCGCCGCGGGGGTTAGTTAAACAAGTTGTGAAGTAAAATGAATCTGTTATAGCATAAGTTGGGTGAAAGAGAAGAGAGAAGGCTGAGAGTTGTCAGTTTGAGAAGTTAGATTGGTTTGATAAAGGGGTAATATCCTGTCAAGAGCCAGGACTGTAATATTTACTGATTGATCCTCGAGTCCTGGAAGGTCCTGATATTGTCCTGTCATCCATCAACCCTTGGGATCATCTCAGTCCTACCCTACACAGTCCAATCTCTACTTGTTGTCAGTGTCCTGTCCAAGGACGGCAATTTTCTTCAGCAATAGTCTTGGAAATTTCAGCATACTGACGATAAACTGGAGTACACCACCAGGTGATTTTAATAGATTTAGTCATTTATATGATCATTGTACTAGTAAAATATATTTTTAAGAGAAAATTATGAGTTTGTATGAGAAAACTCATTTATTACAATTAATTTTTTCTTCTTTATAGGTTTTTTTATATGTATCGCTCCCTATAGCTCCTCCTGGAATGTGTATGTTCCTTCACTTTTATTTTATTTTTTTAAATTTGACTATTTTTTTTTACTATTTATCCTGTTTTATAATTTTAAATGTAAATATTAGCTTTTTATGATTTATTTATTTTGACTATTTATTAACATTTTTGAATATATGTTCTACCTGTAAGTTTTTAATTTTAATCTGTAAAAATATTTTTCCTCATATATATTCACTGGGCCACCAATTTCATTCCTTCATGTTTTATGTTCTAACTCTTGACCTTCAATATATTCATATATTTATTATTTTTTATTTAATGGCAACTTATACGACATTTTCAAAGGTAAATGTTTGCCTATGCTCTGGGTGCGCTCTGTCGCATAGAATAAAGTACTGTGAAGGAACGAGGCCTTTCTATTCTTACCTGAGACATTTATTACAAGTTTTGACTTTAAAACTATAAAAAATTGTGTGTATGTATTTGTGTGTACACGAGTATGTTCAATTTGGTAGTTCTTAGTTGGTTAAGATATAAGGGCTAAGGTTGTTATTTAGTGACGAACTCACTAAAAAAAAACTATTTTAGTCCCACCCTGGCGTAGGGTTCTCACCTGGTTAGCAAACAGTAGAACAAGTGCACAAACTCTCAACATTAGCAAAAAGTGGATATTATTTTTTAAAGGGGAAAAAAGTAATTATGAAGTGACATTCAATGTATTTTTTTTGGTATTATTGCTAAGTTATTTACCATATTATTGTTACTTGTTGCTAAGGTATTTGTTATTATTACTTGTTGTTAAGGTATTTTTTGTTATTGTTACCTGCTGTTATTTTTGAAAGGTCAAATCATATTCGATGTGGTGTCCATGAATAAGTAATATAATATATAAAAATATCTAATCTTAAAGTTGACTCATAATCTGCATTTGATGGCACGGTGAATGTCAAGATTTAATACCCTCCAAGCATTTTAATTGGTAATACACAGTTGCAATTTTTCATTTCATTTTATTGGACAGCCAATAATACTATGTGATGTACATATAAACATATAGAAACATATTGTTCAATCATTATCAACTAATGATGTTGAGTGTTGATATTGATTCATTTATGGGAAAAGATATTTTATTTAGTGACAGATTCATTTTGACAATTTTTTGAAATATTAAGTTGTTTGACTGTGTGTGTGTGTGTGTGTGTGTGTGTGTGTGTGTGTGTGTGTGTGTGTGTGTATAAAGTATGACTATTATACAGAGTCGGTTATATATTGATGTGAATAGATAAAATTATCTAATCATGTGTGTATTTTGTAATTTCACAGAGCACTGAAGATGGAGTAGATTGTCCCGAAAATACTCTGCCTGTAATCAATGTGATGCTCTTAGATAATAGCCTTAATTGCTTAATTGGAACATTAATTTTATTTATACTTATCACATTCGTGCAAAAATATAAATTAAAAAACCATAGGTAGCCCACACTTGACTTAATATGGGAATGGGATAAATATTCATTATGGAGCGTCTCGAATAGGGCAGTAATACTCATAAAACGGAAAACGATTAACAAAAACAAAATAAAGACCACAAACACAGAAATTAGAAAAAAGAACATTTTAAATAAAAGAACACAACGATACAAATCGTAAAAATAGAAATGAAAAAAAATAAAATCAGAAATCAGTAAAAATCTGAATATCTCTCATCAAATAAATAAAATCAATCTTCACCCCAAAGGGTCTATGAAATAAGGGTAAAATAATCAGACCCATATCAACTAAGAACGAAATTTTATTTATTATTATTTAATTGTTCAGGAGCACAAGAAAATAGGCGATTCGTTTCTATGTTTAACAAATCACAATAAATAAACATTAATTAATTAAGTCACGCACACAACGAATAAGCATTCGACTAGTAATGAAGACAGCAATTTAAAATGGTTTTATAAAGAAAATATATATATATATTTTATTACTATATACTACTACATTTATATTGCTTAACATTGTTCAAAATTATATTGAATTTCTCACTAAGTCAAAATAAGAAAAGTCCGTCACGCAGGGGCTGCGTATGCTAAGCAGATTTCCCACGTGAAGTTTTACAATAGAGAAATCTCCATACGAGAGCCGAACAGTTACGGCAAAGGGCCGAACTAGCTTTTAGCGGGAACTTAGTCCCCCCGTCGTCCGTTAAATTTAATAAAAATGCAAATATCTCGGTTAATATGCTAGATAGAGAATACATGTATGGAACAATATTTATAGTAAATTCACTTTGTAATAAGATTGATTCTGTACAATTTTTCGATCCGACGTATATTAACGGAGATATTTTGAATTTTAGAAAATCCTACCCTCTAAACTCCCCCTCCCACTTGTCCGATTTCAGCCGTTAACGAACTTGATCTTTCTTTTTACATAAAACGACTAAATATCAAACAAAAATTGTGACCACTAGAGCGGTAACAGACAAATATATATATATATATATATATATACAGTTTTGAACGGACCTAATTTTCGTCATCTACTAGGTAGGATCAATGGACATTTGAAAAAAAATTTCGAAAATTCCGTCATGAGTACAACCTCAATAGCTGATTTCCCTCAAGGGAAATCTGCTAAAAGGAGAGAAGTTGAATTTTGTAAAACAAATTCAATTATTAAAGTATATTGTCTGTAAGAAGTTCGTACAGGTTGTGTGGAGTCACTAAGCATTCAATGTTCCTGCAGTTAGTCGGTAAGTGTTTAATGGTTAATGGTTCATGGCACCTTCTGCATAGAGGTCCTTAGTGTTCTTTTCATGTGGTGTGATGGTTTCGTGAGTTAAACGTGAGTCCCTAATCTACGTCTCGTTTATTGTCACGTTTGCTGGATGGCCACTCGATTATTCAAGGCTCGCAGATCATATTTTGATGTTGTATGCCAATATTTTCGCCGTTCATTTAATGTCGTCTGTAGTAGTTGTAAATGCAAGTCTGATAGAGTAAGATCGAAATACATTTAGCAAATTAAGAAGGCTCCTCTCACTGTAGTTAAGAAACCTCAGATACCCTTGATCTTTTTTACTGATGTGAAACTTGTGCAGCCTCGGATTGCTGGACAATTAATAAGAAGCAGGAACAAGCTCTGGCTAGGTTTGAGAGGCGGATTCTGAGGAAGATCTTGGGAGGCGTCTGTGAAAATGGGATCTGGAGGCGACGGACTAATGCCGAGATTATGACATTATATGGAGATGCGGATATAATGACATTCATCCGGGTAAGCCGTCTCAGATGGGCTGGGCATGTGGCGAGAATGTCAGAAGACGAGATCCCCAAGAAGGTGCTGCAAGAGGTGCTATATGGCACAAGAAGGAGAGGGAGGCCAAGGTTACGGTGGATAGATGGCGTGGCCGAGGATGCCCGATCCATGCTGGGGATTCGGGATTGGAAGATGGCGGCGCAGGACAGAGATGACTGGTGGTCAAAGCTGCAAGAGGCCCTGTCCCCTCGCGGGATGTAGCGCCAGTGATGATGATGATGAAACTTGTGCAATCATAAGAGAACTTGTGGTAATCTAAGGAAAAGCTTTATTGATCTCATTTCCATTAAAAAAAAAAGTCCACTCGATTTTCTTACTTTAAATGGATAGGTAGCCAAGAATAACAGAGATTGTTGAGTTTCTTCCTGATTCTTTTCACCGGTAAATGCACTCTGCAGCCTGCTCCGGATTATTGCACTCGGAGGAGGTAAAAGGTTTTGAGTGCACTTGGCGAATCCATCAGTCTCCATTTTCAATTCTAATTCACCTCGAGTAGCGAGCTCACTTTGCAACATTCCCATAGGCATTTCTTCTTTCATCGGACTTTTTTTTCCATCTTGAAGTTATAATATTTCAAAAAAAGATTTAAAGTTTTAATATTAAAATCTTTTTAATGTTCCTAGTCAATGATAAAAAATAATTTAGTTATGACGTGATACGGAACACAAAGTACACTTTAATTGATTTGTGAGGGAATAAGTGTGTGGATTTGGATTCTAGATAGCAGAACACCTAAGCATCAATAAGGAACATACAACGATTTTTTTTATGAACATGATGAGCTTACTGATTACTTGATCATCGCACACGAAAATCATAATGAACTCAAAATACCTCAAATTTAAGTTGAGTTTGTGCTAGAAGTATGTAAACGAAAAAAATGCATTCTATCTTCACATTCTGTACTATCTATGTACGTTGGGCATTATTTATTTATGAGCGTACTGTGTAAGTGAATTTAAAAGTCCGTCACGCAGGGGCTGCGTAAACTAAGCAGATTTCCCACGAGAAGTTTTACAATAGAGAAATCTGCCTAATAACAACTGAAGTAGTAAGACACCTCTAAACCTAAAACATTATTTAGGGCGTAATAACCCAGTAGTTTCTAGCCCCAAAAAACAGTTAACTTAACCTCTAAAACTATTCACGAGGGACGAATAGTTGTAGAAACGGCCGCCAGAGCTCTCGGTGGAAAGTCCGAACATAGCCTACTGATGACCAAACACAGAATAAAAATGCAAATATCTCGGTTAATATTCAAGATACAGAATACCTGTATAGAACAATATTTATAGTAAATTTAATTTGCAATAAGATTGGTTCTATAGAATTGTTCGATCCGATGCATAATAACGGAGATATTTCGAATTTTTGAAAATCCCCCCCTCTAAACCCCCCTCCCACTGGTCCGATTTCAGCTGTTAACGAACTTGATCTTACTTTTTACATGAAACGATTAAATACCGATTTTGGTGACGATTAAACAAAAATTGCAACCGCTAGAGTGTTAACAGACAAATATATATATATATATATATATATATATATATATATATATATATATATATAGTTTTGAACGGACCTCATTTTCGTCATCTCCTGGGTAGGATCAATGGACATTTGAAGAAATTTTTCGAAAATCGCGTCATGAGTACGACCTCAATAGCTAATTTCCCTTAAGGGGAATCTGCTAATAAAAATATCAGTTCCAAGTTGCGAGAGTCTTTGTAAGAAAGAGGTGGTGAGTTGTCAGCAGCTAGGATGCTCAACCTGTTGACCGATAGCCGCGATATGCCATTTTTGGCATTCGATTTGGCCATCGAACTCCTTGTAATATGATATGATATGTAATATGAATTGTAATCTAACTATATTTTTCATACATCTGAACTACATTTTTCAAAGGGAACAATTCACACAGTCTGTTCTTCTTAGTATCACAGAATGAGTAGTTTCAAAAGGAAAATCTGATCGTCTCTCTTTCATACATAACTGGTGGTCTTATCAAAATTTTGATATGAAATGAAATGTGTTTATTTCCATTAAATGCTATACAACATTATAGGAAACATCAATTTTTTTTTCTCGTGTTTTTCAATAAACAATTTTCTAATATTATATCAATTAAGTTCTTTACAAATTTACATTTATACTTATATAATACATTCGTTAAAAAATTAGATCAAATTCTAAGAATACGTAGTATTAAATTCATCAATTTAAATTATTACATACAATAATATATTTTCATTAACAATCTTCAAAAATATTTTACATGTCTAAAACATGCATTATTTTATTTGTTGACAAGCAAATCTATTAAAGGATGAGAAACATTTCGCACCTTTTAGAGACAATGTACCTGACCTTTCTCGAAATATTTAGGTTTGCGGTTGGGCGCTTGAAGTTCTTCTATCATGTTTTATGATTGTGTGTAAAACAAGTTCATGTTTAGTTTCACAAACAATATTGTTAGGTACGTATATATTGAGGGAAAAGTCATTATTTTTGACTCCTTAAAAAGTGGACGACATGAGTCTCATTTTTCAGTTGTATATAAACCTTATTGCTCTCTTTTACAATTTAAATATTAAATTTAAAGCAGTCCTTGTGATTTGTGTATTGTCGATACGTTGGCTCCTGTCTCTAAGAAGTTCGTACGCGTTATGTGGAGTCACTAGGTGTTCAATGTTCCTTCAGTTAGTCAGTATGTGTGTTAATGGATAATGGTTCGTAACATATTCTGCATAGAGGTGTTTCTGTTCATGCCATGAGGTATGAGTGCGTTAAATGTGAGTGTCCTATTCTAAGTCTCGTTAGGACAACTTTGTCTCCTCTATTGCCACGTCTGCTTGTTGGCCACTCGCTTATACAAGTCTTTATTCCACGGAGATGGTTTTTTGCTGTTCAAAACCGAAATTTTCGCCATTCAATAAATGTTGTCTGTGGTATTTGTAAATGTAAATTAGGTGAGGTACGAATGAAATACATTTAACCAATGGTTTAGAAATAAGTTAAAATAAAAATAAATACTTCTGTCGTAAGTTGTATCAAAAAATTACATAATAATTTTTTTTGAATATTTAATCTTCTATAATTATTGTAGTAAGCACAGTTTCTCGTACTCGTATTTTAACCGAGATAATTGCTTATAGCAGATTTCCCTTGAGGGAAATCAGCTATTGAGGTTGTACTCACGACGCGATTTTCGAATTTTTTCTTCAAATGTCCATCGATCCTACCCAGGAGATGACGAAAATGAGGTCCGTTCAAAACTGTATATATATATCTATATATATATATATAGATCTATCTATATATTTGTCTGTTACCGCTCTAGCGGTCACAATTATTGTTTAATCGTTACCAAACTCGATATTTAGTCGTTTTATGTAAAAAGAAAGATCAAGTTCGTTAACGGCTGAAATCGGGCCAAGGGGAGGGGGGGTTTAGAGGGGAGGATTTTCGAAAATTCGAAATATCTCCGTTAACATAGGTCGGATCGAAAAATTGTATAGAATCCATCTTATTGCAAATTAAATTTACTATAAACATTGTTATATACGTTTATTCAATATCTTGAATATTAACCGAGATATTTGCATTTTTTAGTTCTCAGCCATCAGCAAACCGCCACTTCTACTCATGTTACATTAACAATACTCTGCAACATAATAAATTCATTATTCGAAGTTTAAATACCAAAAATTTGGTTGAAGAGACCTTTGTTATACGAGATACATGCAAATATGTTCCGGTGATCCCGCCCCTCTCCCCGTCTTAAGGTTTTGGACTACTAAAATTTGATTGATTGGGATAACAATTATTCTGGCTCATTATTAAGGTCTCTAGTACAGTACTAGATATAGTAAATAGTTCTCAATAAAATTAATATGTTATATTCTGATATATTTCAGTAATTGTTTTTCTTTCCGGTGTGAGGCGGGCAGTCCTGTTTGTTTACATTTCTAACCTAACACTTCCTGTAGGCAGGTTATTGAAATTGGCCGAAACATTTCTTATTTCCGTTTGTATTTATTCACGGTAGTGTTGTGTTATCAGTATGTATATATCTTTTACTTAACTTGACGATGGAAATCTGCTTAGTTTACGCAGCCCCTGCGTGACGGACTTTTTTTTTTGAGTTTTCGGTAGACTTCCATTCCAAATAATTCGAATTTAGATTCGAACATTTGAAGCACTAGCCGTTTAATATTGAGTCCTGTTTACTTAGGTTTCTTATTATAGGAAAATTGTAAATAGATGGTGGCTATTATCCCTGATATCGCTATAGACATTGGTTCATGGATGGTGTGGAAATACAATACGAAATGACTGGCATTCTAAACGTCATTAAATATAACAAGTTATTAAAATTCTTATAACTTATCATGTAGTTCTTTAATTATCAATTCGCTGAACGAATTCAACTTGATAAATTCAAAATAATAATTAAATTCAAAATGAATAATGTAGCTCACTCTTTTTGAACTATGTGCAATGTTGTGGTGCTATTGGTTTAGAGAGTGTGGCTCTATGAACTTAAAATGTTCAGTAAACTCTGTTTATTATTATTATTAGACGCGTATTTTCTCAACATTGGAAAGCTTTAAGCACGTCGACTCAATTATTGATGTTTTTCTTTTTTGGCCAGTATTCCTAGATTCTGTTGGAGAATGCCAATTTTCTTTCATCATGGCATTTAGGTCTTTAGAGTTTTCGTCTTGCTTGCCCTGGTTCACTTTGTTGCAGAAGGAGTTTCTGTCTCATGTGTAGGTTATGTAGGCATTTCGCGTGTCTTTTAGTACTTCTTTTCTACCATGGTATTGTGCCTTTGAGTGATGATATGGAGTTTAGTACCCTTTTGGTTAGTCGGGTGTCTGGTATGATTTCGAAGAATTACATTCGTCTTTTTCTAATGTCGACTTCAATGTTTGAGTATTTTTCAGTTGTCTCGATGGATGGCTATCAGGAGGTATATAGCTATCAGGAGTGAGTCTTGCGCCTAGTATTTTCCCAATAATTTTTCTTTCTTCTTTCTTGATTTCTTCAAGTTCTTATTAAATTCTATTTTTTATTATTAAGAACATTTTTTTTTCAATGGTTTATTATATAATTGGGCATTTGGATTTGCCAGAGGGAGTTTCTCAAGGAGAACTGGAAGAAGGGAAATAATTTTCCAAGGTTGTGTTAATGGACGTCTATTATTGAGCCCAGAATTAAATGGGCCATTTTCAAATTACTTTTTTAATATATACCAAGGTGATTTTGACGATAAAAGAGTTTTTAATAGCCGGTTTCTGAATTTCCCTTAATTCTCAATGGCTTTGATGAAGGCTTGAATGGAAAGCTGAAGCCTTTGAGGTATTCCTTGAAAGGGCTTTGAAGGGAGCTTTACCCCCCCCCCCCAAGGACCGATGATGATGGGGTGGGGGTAATTAGTTCCAGGTATCGATGCTTTTTCCTTTAGCTTTGTATATCTAAGGCAAAGGACTTAACGCCATTTTTTTTTTCATTTAAGAAAATGTAGAAATTAATCCGCATTGGAGGCTGATTACTGATAACTCAAATTATTCCTTTCAGGGTAACTGCAAAGCTAATTATTTAACTTCGTAAACGAAAAAGGTGATAGACGCCCTGTTATCCACACGTCCTGATTAGCTGCAGTAGCAAAAATTTGGTCAATAAATAACAAAATGTATATGGATATCACTGAATAAATGTATTTGGTTGTTAGTTATCTACCAGTCACAGTTCTTGAGAAATTAAAAATAATTTCATATATGATCTTATAACAAAAAAAAAAAAAAGGAAGAAAAGATCATGTATGTCAGAATTATCCCAGGAGAGAGAGGAAGGTTGTTACGTATTTATTGGCAATAAAAGAATGCTGGAATCCTCTCAATATTAAATTTAGAAAATATTCTGATTTTTTTTAAAATTTCAATACGAGTTGCAAAAAAGGATTCGTAGATCTTTAAAGTATGTAGAAGGAGACAATAAAGTAGAAATATTCTTTGACGACAACACTTCTGTTTTACCGATAAAATAAGTTTATGATATTCCAAAAACGATGTTCGTTTTTATTTCTCTCTTTAAGGAAGTTACTATATTTAGAATATTCGAGATATTTCAAATTTTCAATTCATCCCAACCTCTAATCAACCCCCCTTCACCCAAGAACGATTTCAGAATTGTCTAATACAATGTTAAGTTTCCTCTGAAACGGCATAGTGCAAATCATACAGTTTATAACGTAAAATATTGAATAATATATTTTTTCTTTAATCGTTGAATAATGGTAAGATTACTAAACTGAAATGAGTGAAGAAAGTGAAACATTTTGCAATAGAGTGAAGAAAGTAATCAGTTTCTTCACAAGTGAAGAAAGTGAATTGCCTTCTTAATTAGTAATAAGTATAAATTAAAAAATAATTTGAAGTTGGAAATTAAATGATTTTAAATGTTTCTTAATATTGTAAGAATTTATTTTAACAAAATAAATTGAAATGAGAATGAATTATTGGAGGAAATAATCAATATATTTTAAAATTTAAATATAAAAATAATTACCTTCCTTGTTTATAACTGCACTACTTCACAATCATCACTAGTTGTTTTATAACTATGCTTATAACCTTTCACAACCATGCTTATAACCTACCAACAACATACCATAATCTTCACAACATCCTAAATTTGTTTATATTCTGTTTAGATCTGATCATGTATTACACGATTCCAGAAAAAATTTAATATTACACTCGTGACGAAAGTAGAATTTACAACTCTCGTGTGGGTAAACGTTTCACTCGAGTTGTAAAATGATCTAATTTCGTCACTTGTATAATAAATAACTAAACACCGTAAATATTTGCTAATATCTCACACAGTAAAAATTCAATCAATATATATTCGATGTTTACACTTTGAATAAAGCTTTGAATGATATAAGAGCTTATTGTTAATAAGATATGAGTTGGGGGATGGGCGTTTACTGAAGGCTGAAAACTAAATAATGCAAATATATCGGTTAATATTTAAGATATAGAAAACATATTAGAATAATATCTATTGCTATTATATTATTATCAGCTATTATAAAACATGCAGTATATAAGGGAAATTTGCAATATGTTTGTCTCAATACCATTTTAGCAGATTTCCCTGAAGGGAAATCAGCTATTGAGGTCGTACTCATGACACGATTTGAGAATAAGTTCTTCAAATGTCCATCGATCCTACCCAGGAGATAACGAAAATGAGGTCCGTTAAAATTATATATATATATCTATATATATATATCTTTATATATATATATATATATATATATATATATATATATATATATAGATATATATATTTGTCTGTTAACGCTCTAGCGGTCCCAATTTTTGTTTGATCGTTACCAAACTCGGAATTTAATCGTTTTATGTAAAAAGGAAGATCAAGTTCGTTAATGGCTAAAATCGAACTAGTGGGAGGGGGGGTTTAGAGGGGGGGATTTTCGAAAATTCGAAATATCTCCGTTACCATACGTCGGATCAAAAAAGTGTATATAACCAATCTTATTGCAAATTAAATTTACTATAAATATTGTTCTATACATTTATTCTGTATCTTTAATATTAACCGAGATATTTGGATTTGTATTGTGAGTGTGGTTGGCTATGTTTGGGAGTTTCCGCCGAGCGCACTAGCGCTAGTGTGGCCTATTCACTAACTATTTGTCCTCGTGAGAATAGGTTATTACTAGGCAGATTTCTCTATTGTAAAACTTCACGTGGGAAATCTGCTTAGTTTACGCAGCCCCTGCGTGACGGACTTTTTTCACCATTGTGGAGATATTTCCATTTTTTTTTTTTTTTTTTTTTTTTTTTTTTTTTTTTTTTTTAAATTCCGCTATCTCAATCACACAAATTTTAGTAGTCCAAGGACTCAAGACAGAGGGGGGAGGGTAACGAGAACATATATTGTATCTCGTATAATAAAGGTCTCTTGAGAACAATATTTGGTATTTAAGCTTCGAATAAGGTGGTTTATTATATAACAGAGTATTATTTATGAAACATGAGTAAAAGTGGGGATGAAAAATCCAAATATTTTGGTTAATATTAAAGATAGAAAATAAGTGCACATACCAATATTTATAGTACATTTAATTTGCAATAAGATTGAATCTGTAAACATTTTCAATCCCACGTATAATAACGCAAATATTTCAAATTTTCAAAATTATCCCACTGGTAAAAACATAGAACCACTAAATATCGAGTTAAGTAACGATCAAACAATAATTGCGACCGTCAGAGAGGTAACAGGCAAATATATATATACTAGCTCAGATACCCGGCTTCGCCCGAGAATTGATTTGAGGCTGAATGGTGATGGTATTTATTTGGCAAGACTTTACTTTGCACAATATTTTGACATTTACCCGTCAATGTGTTTAGGGTTAATACCGGTTGTTGGCATTTGGTAATAATAAAATTAATTTTTTATGTAAGTCTTCACTGTCCTCCAAATTGTCATATTACATATTTTGTTATATTGCCATATTTCCCGTTTCCTGTGCATTATGAATAGATTTCAGTTATTAAGGACAAAATATTAACATAGATTTGAGTTTATTTTTCCCGGTGAGGTACCTCATAGTTGGAAATGAATTGTAGAAAACGAAATACCGCTATTTTTAAATTCAGGCCTCCCTTACAACCCCCACTCCTGGCCGTCCCTAGAAATGTTGGTATGGCTTATTATAATGATGGCATTAGTGCTATTACACATACCGAGTTTTATTTAGTTTGGTTGAGTCTTTTGTGTCAAATTAAATTGTTCACTTCCGCTATAGGTTTTAGCGTATATCTCGTTTATAAATCGGTATACGAAAAAAATGTTTATACAAAAGTTACTCTAAATAACAAAATAAACAAGTCTTGTTATATTCATATTTGCCGAAAAACCAATAGGAAACGAAATATCGCTATTTTTAATTTCAGGCCTCCATTATAACCCCCACTCCTGTTCATCTCAGTGAGTTTTAATATAGCCTAAAGTCTAAGTTGGGTTAGTAGTAATATACATACTAAGTTTCAAAAAATTCGGTTCAGCCGTTTATGCATGAAAAGGTAACAAATAAACAAAAATACACGAAAGAAACAAAATGCAGTTATGGTGTCTATGACATGTGAAACGACAAGTTATCGTGAAATTTCGCGAAAAAAATCAATGTACAGTCAGAGGTTACAATTTTATATATATATATATATATATATATATATATATATATATAGCTGACTTCCCTTAAGGGAAATCTTCTAAAAGTACAGGATTCAGAGTGGTGTGTTCTCTGACGGCGTTAGGTGGCGTAACAGTGTACAAGGACTGCATCCGCTGGTCGTTAGTTACAATATGCATCTCAGAACAACCAACCTAAAAACCCTGTTACAACAGAAACCGTAAATAGAATTAACACTGAGCAAATGTGTTTCTATTTGTTGCGTGAACGGAGGAGAAAATCTAAACTTAGTTACACATTCAACTGCGAAATTGAAAACCCTGTTTGCAAACATTCCATCCCTCCGCCCCAGACAAAGATCAAATCTAGCAGAGGAAATAATACATCTATTCAGCCCTGATTCGAAACAGTTCTCGTTCCGACGTTTACTGCTTCATCAAACGAATTCTGAGGATAAGAGCTTTCATGATGAATTCTATACATCTAAATGAGACTATCGCTACTGTTGTTCTCTTCCACTGGTTATAATAATTGTCTTGCGAGATGGAAATATACAATTGCTCACGTGAAAGGTTTGTTCCACAAATCCACACAAATGCGTTTGTTCTACAGTGAACGTATGTGTATGTCACTATTATTTCAATGATTTGTTTTAGTCAATATTCATTCATTTCTTATATTACGTAGGTTATTAGCAGATTTCTCTTAAGGGAAATCAGCTATTGGGGTTACCAAACTATCTAAACCTTTTATGCAAAAATAAAGATCGAGTCCGTTAATGACTGAAATCGGGCAGGGGGGTGGAGTTTAGAGGGGGAGAATTTCAAAAATGCTTAACATATCCGTTATTATTATTAATCCGTTGTTATTATAAACTGTATGGAACCAATCTTATTGCAAATGTAAATGTTCTATAAAGGTTGTTATATACGTTTTTTCACTATCTTTAGTATTAACCGAGATATTTGCATTTGTTAATTTTTTGGCTTCCATTAAAACCCCACTTATGATAGCTTTACTACTTAAAACATTATCAAAATTTATGAAAAGAATTGAAACTGGGTGATTTTTCATTATTTGTTAAAGAGATAATAAGTTTACTTTTCTGGCACCATTTTGTGTCTAGTTGACTCAATTCCAGTTACATCTAGTGTTTCACCTAAATAGTTATTTATTATACAAGTGACGAAAGTAGATCATTTAAATTAAGTAGATCATTATAAATCCTACTTTCGTCACGAGTGTAATATTAAATTTTTTCTGTAATCGTGTAATACATGATCAGAATTAACCAGAATATGAACAAAATTAGGATGTTGTGAAGATTATGGTAGGTTGTTAGTAGGTTATAAGCATGGCTGTGAAAGGTTAAAAGCATAGTTATAAAACAACTAGTGATGATTGTGAAGTAGTGCAGTTATAAAAAAGTGCAGGTTATAAACAAGGAAGGT